>JAURVB010005947.1:0-78221 GCA_033002965.1 Piper betle | reverse complement strand
TGGATGATAGGTCTGTTAGGATTTGTTCTCGTCTATACCCACTCTCACTATATCAGAATTGATCGGATACATCGTTGGATGAATTATGCGGCTTCTACCTAAATCCATCAAATTTGGGCCATTTAATCATTTTTTATTTTTTGTAATTAATAGCTTTCAAGGATGATATCTTTTGAATTGTTTTCAAAACTAAGATGATGCTCGCTCAAGTTACCTTCAAACCTTTATAAGTAGAGGGGATTCCCTTTTCAAGCCTATTATGCATGTAGGTGTTGGCATTTAAAAGTATATAATATTTACCCATATTTTCAATGTGATTTTGTTCTTCCCGAGTATAAACATTATTAATTAGGTGATATTTCTCGTTATATTCTAGTTAATTAATATTTTATGAGATATGCTTAATTTTGGAGTTTTAATGCAGAAAAAGATGAAACAAATTAAGCTTAGGATTTGTTGGTCATAGCATTGGACCCCACCCATTGATGGCTACAATTTATGGTGTTGACAAAGCTCGATGAGGATGGCTATACATAGCTTTGGCGCCATTGTCGATGGAGTTGGAAACTTCATCGGACATCATAATCAATTAGACCACATCGAGTTGTGGAATCCTTCCTCGAATTCTTGTATCTCCTTGGTATCCCATCTTCTATATAAAGGGGTGGTCATTTGTTGTTTGATATATCTCAACTCTTGGCTTAGGAGTTTAGTGAAAGAAATAGTTCTAGTTTTTGTAATTCTTTTCCTTTCATAATGAAAACTAGTTTCTTCTTTATATTGTTTTCTATTTTTATTATGGAGTAGTCTTTTATTTCGTTCTAGAGAAGAATGGAACTTAACATGGTTTAATTGAATTCATTTCAACCTCTTACTCTTTTATTCAATCGGATTGTTTGAATTATCATGTTCTTAATGCTAAGAATAGATTGATCGCCTATTTCTTAGATCATGAGGTTTAATTAGATTTCAGGAGAAATTAATTAGATTAGTCATTGATAATTCATCATACGACGAGTCTTTTGACTTGTTTGTCGTTGTGGTCGGGAGATACACAACACCGTATGCGATTGTAAGGCAAATCTTAATGCATTATTTTGTTGATTAATCAATTATCACCGGGAGGTAGAAATTGAGGCAAAATAATAGAAGCATGAAGGAGCGGGAGCCACCATGTCATATAATTATCCTAGATCGACAATCCGAGGGAATAGAAGATAAGAGTAAGATGTGATGAAGATTAAATTCATGTTAAGGGAAATTCGACTCTAGAATGAGTTTTATCATTATAACTCTTTCTTTAATTTAAAGTTATTATTTAGATTTAGTTAAGTCGATTGTTTTTGTTTTGTTCTTAATTTCATTTTCTTTAATTAATTTAAGGAAATTCATCTCTCTGTGGGACGATACTCGAATTTATCATTATATTACTTGTTTCGACCATGTATACTTGCACGTCATTGAAATTATTCGAACAAGTTTTGGCGCCGTTGCCGGGAGATCGAATTTTCTTAGTTAATTTAGGATTAGAATTTTGAGTCTTTTTCTTTTCTTTTTAGATTTTAGTGTCTGATTTTTTTAAATAAAAAAATACTATATCATTGTCTTCTTCCTTATTATCATTTGTTTATGCATCGATTAGTGTAGTCACCCTTGTTTTCTTGTGATCCAGAGATTGAAAGGACTTTGAGAAACTTGCGTGCCGCTGGAAGAAGAGCACAAGAAGCAATAGAAGAAGAAGCCATGGACCCACAACAACAACAAATGCCTCCACTTCCACCGATTGTAGCAGTAGCCAATGATGACAACAGGGCAATTCAAGATTGGGTTGTACCTCTTGCAAGAGGGTTACAACCTAGTATTATTGCACCACCGGTGGATGCGACCCACTTTGAGCTTAAACCAGTTTTATTTAACATGTTACAAACTATAGGACAATTTAGTGGATCACCTACTGAAAATCCTAATAGGCATATCATTGATTTCCTATCAGTTTGCGATATGTATAAGCAACCTGGTGTCTCTGATGATGCTCTCCACCTTCGCTTATTTCCATTCTCATTAATAGGAAGTGCGAAAGAGTGGTTGTCATCATTAGATTCAATTACCACTTGGGATGAATTGTCTGAAAAATTTTGTTAAAATATTTTCCTCCTTCTAAAACTGCTAGATTACGTAACAAAATTTTATCTTTTTTGCAGTTTGATGGTGAGTCTCTCTTTGAGGCATGGGAAAGATTTAAAGAATTGTTGAAAAAGTGTCCCAACCATGGTATAGAAAGATGGATGCAACTCCAAACTTTCTATAACGGGTTGTTGGGGCAAACAAAGAACATAGTTGATGCGGCAGCCAATGGATCGTTTCTTAGGAAGAACCCACATGATGCTTTTCAATTGCTAGAATTAATGGTTCCTAGCAACCACCATGCAACACAAGAAAGGCACCCAAGGAGGATTACCAGAGTTTTAGAATTAGATGCACTTACTGCTTTATCTGCTCAGGTTAGTGCTTTAGCTAATCAAGTTCAAAATCTTAATATGCAGGGACAGGTTAAGGCTGTGGAGCCAAGGTGTGAATGGTGTGGACAAGGACATTCTACAGGTCAATGTGCAACAGATCAAGTTAACTACGTAGGCAACTTTAATAGGAACAACAATCCCTATTCCAATACCTACAATGCGGGCTGGCGCAATAACCCCAACTTTTCATGGAATAATTCTCCACAATCGGCTGTTGTCCTCAATAATCCACCACCACCATCACAACATTCTCGACCTCCTTCACTTTCTTTTCAGCCACAACAACCGGATTTGATCCAAATGTTCAATTCTATGCAACAAACTATGCAACAATTCATGCAGAATCAACAACAACAACAACAGTTTATGCAACAAGTTATGTTGCAATTAAACAAGGAACCAAGTGAGCGACCCAAGGGTGTACTTCCTAGCCAACCAGAACAACCAAGGAAAGATGGTCAAGAGCATTGCAAAGCTGTAACAACCCGGAGTGGTATTACTTTACAAGAACCAGTTCAGCCCAATGAAGTTAAGGAAAAAGATGAAAAGCCAAACAACGAACATGAACCCAATACATTGGTTAGCTTACTCGGAAGCAAAGGGAAAGAGAAAGATGAGGTACATATAGAAGAGGTCGAAAAAAGGTACCATTTCCTTCTAGATTGAGGAAACAAAGTGATGAAAAATATTTCAAAAAATTTCTTGATATATTTAAGAAATTACAAATTAACATACCTTTCACTGAAGCACTTGAACAGATGCCTAGTTATGTAAAATACTTGAAGGATATTTTAGCAAAGAAAAGGAGAGTAGATGACAATGAAGTTGTGGCCATGACAGAGGAATGTAGTGTTGTCCTCCAAAGAAAACTACCTCCTAAGATGAAAGACCTAGGCAAATTTGTGATTCCATGTTCAATTGGAGGAAATATTCATTGTAATGCTTTATGTGACTTAGGTTCTAGCATTAATCTTATGCCTTTTTCTGTTTTCAAAAGGTTAGGAATCCAGGATATTGCTCCTACCAACATCACACTCCAGTTGGCTGACCGGTCATTGGTATATCCTAAAGGAGTCATTGAAGATGTTTTAATAAAGGTTGACAAGTTTATCTTTCCTGCAGATTTTGTGGTGCTTGAAATGGAAGGAAGGAATGACGATATACCACTCATTGTTGGGAGAGGTTTCTTAGCAACTGGGAGAACACTGATCGACGTAGCTGCTGGAAAACTTACACTTAGGGTAAACAACGATTATGTCACATATAACATCTTTAAATCCATGAATTGCCCGGATGCAACATATGATTGTTCTAGAATTGAACTATTTGATAAAATAATGTACAAAGGGGATCAGTTGAGTGATTCATTACATAAGGCCATAAATTCTCTTTGTGAAGAAGATATTGATGTGGAAGAGATGGTTAAAGTATTAGATTCACAACCAATCTTGCCTAGGAGATTCAGAGTTGTGGAAACCTTAGATCTACCATTCCACAGATTGCTGCCATCAGTTGAAGTACCACCTATTTTGGAGATTATCAAGATGGTCGGGCTGTAGACGTTAAACCAAGCGCTTCTTGGGAGGCAACCCAAGTGATTTCTTTTAAAAGTTTATTTTTATTTATAGATTTTTTAATATTTCTTTTTATTTTGTAGCATGGGTCAAGTCCAAATTCATCATTCACGATAATCATCCACCGACTTATTGGTTGAGGGAGTCCTCTTGCTCTTCTCTTTATTTTTCTAACATGGAGGACAATATTTAGTTTAAGTGTGGGGGGATGCCTTAATTTTGTGCATATTGTTCATGCTTGACTCATGTTTAGATTTAGATATGTATATATATATATATATATATATATATATTATATATATAGTGTAGTTTAGTGTAAAAATTTTATTATGCAACAATATATTAGTCTCTTGGTTCAATGATAGATACATGTGAATTAGTCTTACCTTTCTTGGGAAAACTTGATTAATTGATATGAGGGATGAACTGAGTAAAAGATTGCATTCGAGAGTTGGTTCTCTACCTTATATTATTTTCACAATCCTTTGGTTTAGATGATTTCAATGAATATTTTGCAATAATGATTGAACATGATGGTCATGACTTTTAAAATTTACCCTAGCGAATTTCGAGGTGAAATAGTTGGTTCTCTCTCTCCTTATCTATGGTCTCGTACCACCTTCTCAAAAATACTTTATAAAAATTGTCTTAAATGTGAGGCAACCAAGTTCAAAAATGAGAATAACCACTCAACTATTGAAGGCTACCACCTTCGTAAAAATCCTAGGGACTCACTTCCTACAGAGTCAGATTATACCCATACGTATACACATGCATGACTATGATCCTAAACCTAATATTCGTCTTATGAACATGATGCAAGACAACATCAAAAATCAAAACTTTCTCACAACCCTGTATCTTGGACAACTTCATAATAGATCTCCAATGATCCACCCTGATACAACTGCGAGCTACGTGTGATGTACTGCCTCCTCTTCCATTGCAAGTTTGCAGTAAGTTTTTAACTTACACGATTTGTCGGGAAACTCATCAAATGATGCATCGGGTGTTCCTAAAACTCATTGTCGTGTTGTTCCAAAGCTCGATCACACACCAAACTTCCAGTTGGTTAAACGCAGAGTTTTCTGTTAATCAAGGAAACTGTATTCTTAAATTTAACTGGGAACGAAATATTCCGAGTCAAGCTAAGTAAACGAGTTATGAAATTATCAAGCAAGCTAAAAACCTAGGATTTAACCAGCCTTCCTTAAATAATTAGACAGTTTATATATATATTAGCATATAATTGAATTAATAATACTAAACATGATGGTTAGATTGTTATTGTAAAGAAATGGTTTGATCTTAAATAAATTAACCCTTAGGAAATAGTTTTAATTTCCATGTCTTTAGTAGCTTGTATAAATGAAGCAGATGGAAAGAAGTTTTTTTTTTACCAGGCTAAATGGAAAGAAGTTGCTCAAAAGGTGGCAATTAATGAAGAAAACAAACGAGAAAATGACAAAAATTCAATTACAGATTGAACTCTTTCCATATTTATAGACTTTTCATTAGCACTAATTTTCTTTTAGCTTTGATAAACTATTCCTAATAGTTTAATTGATTCCTACCAGAATTATAAATTCTAAATAGCTTAGGTTTAATCTATTTCTCAACAAACTTGTTGGTCCTGCAACTTTATACAACCTAGAAATAGCTTTCTAGTTGTGTACCATCTGAATCAAACACTAAATGTGGATGTGTCACTAGCTAAGGGCTTCCGACATCTGTTTCAATGTATTATGTCAGCAAGAAGCAAACGACCACCTAACTTGTTTTGCATTACATTGCAAGTCCTTGCAGCCCAAGCATCCATGCTCGCCAACCCTGGCAGGGGAAAAAAATGCCCACATCAGATTGCCCACTTTCTTTTGCATTCTACACATTGATCCACGTTGTTAGAAACTGCTCATTAAAATGCAAACATTTCCATTCGATCATTCATTCATTATTTCGTGGTATCTCCTCAAAAGATGATTCAAATCTAAATACATAATGTTAATTATGAGTAACCGGGTGCCGGTCGGTCATAAGTTGGGCATGGTTTAATTAATTTCGAATGAAAGTAGTCTATCCAGATCAAGTTCTTCGATCAAGTCGATTACACTTAAAAATTGTTTCTCTCGTAATTACAATTTTTTTCGCGAAAGAACTAAAGCCACTTTTTAGAACCAGTATCTCTCTTTTTAAAAAAAATTACTTTCTCTTCTGCTAATTAACATAAAAATTAAAATCACTATTTTTTAAAATATTTGCATAAATAAATGCTAATACCATGAGAAAGTTCAAACTCAAATATTCATGTGCCTTAGGTTTAATAGGATTCACTATAATTTACAATTGTCTTTAAATATATTATTAATATCATTATTTATAGTTTTTGTCGGTCACTCAATCGGTTAGACGAAAAAAATGTTCATATTTAATTTATTTTTATTCAATCATAATTTGCCAATCATTTGAGACCACACCTAAGGGTTCTGGTGATCTAAGTTTTTGAAGCTAATAATAGTTTGTGGAATTTAGGGGAGAAATGGAGAAGGTAAAATGGCAACAACAAATGGAGTGGTAGCTGCATTGACATCGCTTGACTTCACGGCAATGGCGACTCTGCAACGAAAACACCACACCATCCAACGTCCCACGTTAGGTGGCACATCCCCTTAGACAGTCAGAGTTAGCTTCATACTTGATCTACAAAATGCAACCCAACATCTCCTCTTCCTTGCCGTCTTCCTTGATCTCTTCCTCTCCTTCCTCACTTACGATGGAAGCTAGTGCAGGGCTTGTGGCCGGATCTCACAACCGAAATGAGCTCGTTGTCATCCATGGCCATGAAGAGGTACGATACCCCAGATAAAGATTATATTATCTATAGTGATGACTAGCATGACTTAACTTGAGTTGCTTGGTGAATGTTTTGGCAGCCAAAGCCACTCAAGGCTTTGAATGGACAAGTTTGTGAGATTTGTGGGGATGAGATTGGACTCACTGTTGATGGAGATCTCTTTGTGGCTTGTAATGAATGTGGGTTCCCAGTTTGTCGACCTTGTTACGAGTATGAGAGGAGAGAAGGCACTCAGGTCTGCCCCCAGTGCAAGACCCGGTACAAGCGCCTCAAAGGTCAGATTACATTCTCATCAATGCAATACAAGATATCATAAGAGCCACTAAATTATATATATGATTATTACTGTATTGTAGTGATGCATGACATATATATTCTTATATTAAGGGAGCCCAAGGGTTGAAGGGGATGATGATGAAGAAGATGTGGACGATCTGGAGCATGAATTCAACATTGAGGATGAGAAGGAGAAAGGGAAGCATGTTGTGGATGTCTTGCTCTATGGGAAGATGAGCTATGGTAGGGGTCTTGAAGATGATGAAGGCCACCAGTTTGCACGTATTGTGACCAACCCAAGGTCACGCCCGGTAAGTACATGCCATGACATATTTTGTCTATATATATAATGCATGTTTATTAATCCAAGTAAGCGTATATTTTTCTTATGTTTTCTTCTAGCCAATGTCACTATATATATATATATATATATGTATGTGACGATTACAGGCAAGTGGCGAGCTCCCTCTATCCAACCATCAATTGGGAGAACAAATGTTAATGTCCTCCACTCTTCATAAACGTGTGCATCCTTACCCTGCGTCGGAACCAGGTTAAAATGCCCATCCTTTTTATGATGTAAATAAAAATCTGTACAAATATAGAGTAATATCTTCTAGATTTATTTGTTTTGGCTAGATAAACAATAATGGGAAATTTTCTAAACGGCAAATATTTACCATTTCTATGCATAGCTGGGTTATTTCAAACTTAATAAATACGTTATTTTCCTTTTTAAAAGACAATTATACTAGTACTACTATATAAAAGTAACTCACTCATTAAGCTCAAAAGAACCAAAAATTTGCCTAGATTTCCTCAAATTTTTAATTGACAACACTCGATATTTGCTTCAATTTAAGTCGCACAACACTAAATGGTTCACACCAGCGCTTGTTTTTGCTCAATCAAATTTTAAGATATTACATGGTTTCTCAATTTCTCACTTTTAAGTCTAAAAAACACAATTATATATATAGTATACTCGCTCATTTTCCATTAGATTTTACCAATTGCATCATAAATTTAATATTATATAAATGACTAACAACTCCTTGTTGACACCGCTGATCGATGTTATAAATTTGAATAATTAAAAAGAATTATTATATAATAATATGCAAAGCTGGTAACTAGTATACACCTGTATAAAACATTGTCAGGAAGTGCAAGATGGGATCAGAACAAGGAGGGAGGGTGGAAGGAATCAACGGTTGACTGTAAATCAAAGCAAGGCCTTCTTGGTGTAGACCCTGGGGATGCAGACCCTGACGTGCCCATGTAGGGTTTTATTTTATTTTATTTTATTTTTGTAAAAAATAGGGCTATGAAGTGATTTGATCCTGCAATGACCATAAATTGAGTTATCACTAATTAACTAAACACTTTGCATGCATGTAACTTGCAAAATAATTTTCAGGACGGATGAGGGAAGGCAACCATTGTCAAGGAAGGTACCAATAGCATCAAGTAAGATCAACCCATATAGAATGGTGATTGTGCTGCGCCTTGTGGTCTTGGGCTTCTTCTTGCGCTATAGAATCCTTCACCCGGTTCATGATGCCATGGGCCTTTGGCTCACCTCTGTCATATGTGAGATCTGGTTTGCCTTCTCATGGATCCTAGACCAGTTCCCCAAATGGTTCCCCATCGATCGAGAAACCTATCTCGACCGCCTCTCTCTAAGGTAAACTATATATATATATATATATATATATATATATATATATATATATATATATATATATAAAATTTTAAAATATTGTATTTACCTACTACGCTCATCTCATATATCTACTCTTATTGATAAAAATAAAACTAAAAATTACTCTCTGACAAAGAATAAGTGATTCAAATAATCAAACTATAAGAAAAGAAAAACAAATCAAATTATTATATCTTATTTACTCACTTAATTAAAGTCTTTCTTTTAAATTGGAATTTATCTCTTAAATATCAAATTATTATATTTTTTCTTGTCATTCCATGATAGTTGTCTATGAAATTGGATGTTGAGTGTATATGGCATGACATGTTGTCCAGCTCTCTTCAAATCCAATATGATTTAATTTTTTGTACGTTTTTATAATTTGAATTTTTTGCAAAACCTTTTTATTTAAAAAATCACAACATTTTAACAAGTGTTTGATTAAGAGTAGGAGTTTTGACAAATCAAAATACAACAAAAATAAAAAAATAATTAATCAAACTATTATAGTCTATATTATCATTTAATCAAGATCTATCTTTAAAGTTTAAGACAATCAAAATATATTTCTAAACTTAAATTATTATGATTTATCTTATTACTTATTGAGAATTTATTTATAAAATTACAATCAATTTATAATATAAGTCACGCATGGCACAACATCAGATCTAGTTAATCAAAATAAAGCTAAAAATTACTCTTTGATGAACAATAGGTGATTCAACCAATCAAAATACAACAAAAAATATTAATTTATTAGTTATTTGCAAATCCAATATTTCGGTTATAAATCCGGTATGTAGCCTATGGTGTTTAAAACTTTCATTTTATGAATCTATTATACGTTCAACTCGAGATCTCTCCCGTGCAATATTTTTCATTTTATAACTTTGTGAGTCAAAGTATATGTAAGACTTCATAATACTCAAATAAATTAGGTCCATGTGGGATATAACATGTATGAAAAATAAAGTCAAGGAAGTTTAAGAAATGGTAGAGTAACATTAAGGAAAGTGCAGATATGAGAGGGAAGGAGAACCATCTACGCTTTCACCAGTGGACATTTTTGTGAGTACAGTGGACCCTTCGAAGGAGCCTCCACTTGTGACAGCCAACACAATTCTATCCATCTTGGCCATGGACTACCCAGTTGATAAAATCTCTTGCTATTTATCTGATGATGGAGCCTCCATGCTCACCTTTGAATCACTATCCGAAACTTCCGATTTCGCCCGGAAATGGGTTCCTTTCTGCAAGAAGTTTAGCATTGAGCCTAGAGCACCGGAGATGTATTTCTCCCTAAAGGTGGACTATCTCAAGGACAAAGTTCAACCTACCTTTGTGAAAGAGAGAAGAGCCATGAAGGTATTTGTTACGTCCGTTTCAATAGTGCTAATGCTATAAATTGAATGTTTAAGTGTGTTGTTTTTTTAATCACCTTGTATTGTATAATGCCAGAGAGAGTATGAAGAATTTAAGGTTCGGATAAATGCACTAGTGGCAAAGGCCATGAAAGTGCCTAAAGAAGGTTGGATCATGCAAGATGGGACTCCATGGCCGGGAAACAACACAAAGGATCACCCAGGAATGATTCAAGTCTTCTTAGGACATAGTGGTGGTCATGACACCGAAGGGAATGAGCTCCCTCGCCTTGTCTATGTGTCGAGAGAGAAGAGGCCAGGGTTCCATCACCACAAGAAAGCTGGTGCCATGAATGCGTTGGTATTGTTTGAAATTATTTTTGCGAAATTACATTTGCCTACTAAAAGATGTTCAACATATTTAATTAAGGCTAGTTAGCACAAATTTAGATTGATATGAGATTATATTTTTACAAGTCAAACTGGAGTTACTTGAAAACTCTTAAATATTTGAGCTTGGTTTGGAGTCCACCAAGTTTCAATTCACCTTTTGTATTAAAGATTTTGAATCAACAAGAAAAAAAATGCAATATTCTTAAATTATAATATTATATAAACTATATCAATATGTATAAGTAATAATTATATGTCGTGTACATAATTTAACCTAAATTGAGTATTATATCTAGTTTGAAAGAATAGGGTTCGGGCAACCCAAAAAGCAGTCATGTCTTTTCAAAATTCTAACAAGCTAATAATTTGAAGCTAAATATATGTATGAGCTTTAAAATATGGAGCGCGAGGTCAAGCCAGCTGTAGCAGCTAGGTTTCTCTTGAGAGCTAGTTTGGTTTGATTACACCCGCAACAATATTTTCTTTACTTTCCAATTAGATATCTGGCACACTTAACCAACATTTAATCTATTTCGGTGATGCACTAGTTGTTGTCTAAATGAAATTTTTTTGCCTTGTTTAAGGTGTCAATTAGTCCTCGTTGCAAACCCAAGAATATGTTTTTTGCAGGTAAGAGTATCAGCTGTTCTAACCAATGCTCCGTTCATGCTCAACTTGGATTGTGACCATTACGTGAACAACAGCAAGGCCGTAAGAGAGGCAATGTGTTTCTTAATGGATCCACAGATTGGAAGGAAGGTTTGCTACGTTCAATTCCCTCAAAGGTTCGATGGCATTGATAGGAACGACAGATATGCCAACAGGAATACCGTCTTCTTTGATGTAAAACTCTTTTGCCTACAACCGCACAAGACCTATAATTGGAGAAGATTAACGCTAACTTCAACCTGGCTTTGCAGATAAACATGAAAGGTCTGGATGGGATTCAAGGTCCGGTCTATGTGGGTACTGGGTGTGTGTTCAAGCGGCAAGCACTGTATGGGTATCAGCCACCCAGAGGTCAAAGACGACCCAAGATGGTGAGCTGCGATTGTTGCCCATGTTTCGGCCGAAGGAAGAAGCTCCCCAAGTACACCAAGCATAGCAGCACTTCAGAACCTGACCTTCCTGGTTAGTACAAATACTACTCGGAATCTTTGATTTTACTCCAAGAGAGCAAAATCATACGTACTATGAAGATCAATTTCACAAACATATTGTGATTCAAAGAAATTGATGGTGTTTGACAGAGGATGAGAAGCAGGTGCTAATGTCACAAATGAACTTTGAGAAAAGGTTTGGTCAGTCGGCTGCATTTGTGACTTCCACTCTAATGGAGGAAGGTGGAGTTCCTCCATCATCCAGCCCAGCAGCTCTGCTCAAAGAAGCCATCCATGTCATTAGCTGTGGGTACGAGGACAAAACCGAATGGGGAACAGAAGTAAGATCACTTCATCTCCAACCCAACAACCAACAATAGATACATATTAACTGATCATCATATAATCAATCAATTTCATCAACTTTGGTGTTATCTACAAATTACAGCTTGGATGGATTTATGGGTCGATCACAGAGGACATATTGACGGGCTTCAAAATGCATTGCCGGGGTTGGAGGTCAATATACTGCATGCCCAAGAGGCCGGCCTTCAAAGGGTCTGCACCAATCAACCTATCGGACCGTCTCAACCAAGTCCTGCGGTGGGCTCTTGGCTCGGTGGAGATCTTCTTTAGCCGGCACAGCCCTGTTTGGTATGGGTACAAACGGGGCCACCTCAAGTGGCTTGAACGTTTTGCCTACATCAACACCACTGTCTACCCCTTCACCTCCGTCCCTCTCCTCGCCTACTGCACTCTCCCTGCCATCTGCCTCCTCACGGGAAAATTCATCATGCCCACTGTAAGAACTACTACTATGCCAGTGATGAATTAGCTTCAATTTTTTTACCAATTTGTTGAAAATTATATGTTCACTAATTTGCCATGAATGCAGATAAGCACATTTGCTAGCCTCTTCTTCATCGCGTTGTTCGTATCAATATTTGCCACCGGCATTCTTGAGTTGAGATGGAGCGGGGTGAGCATTGAGGAGTGGTGGCGTAATGAGCAGTTCTGGGTCATTGGTGGCGTCTCTGCCCATCTCTTTGCGGTGGTGCAGGGCCTTCTCAAGGTTCTAGCAGGGCTCGATACCAACTTCACGGTGACATCAAAGGCCTCCGACGATGAGGAATTTGGAGAGCTGTACGCATTCAAGTGGACTACCCTTTTGATTCCCCCTACCACTCTGCTCATCATCAACCTTGTGGGTGTTGTGGCTGGTGTGTCTGATGCAATCAGCAATGGATACCAATCATGGGGGCCTCTCTTTGGCAAGCTGTTCTTTGCATTTTGGGTGATTGTTCATCTTTATCCCTTCCTCAAAGGTTTAATGGGCAGGCAAAACAGGACTCCCACCATTGTTGTCATCTGGTCTGTGCTCTTGGCATCCATCTTTTCACTGCTCTGGGTTAGGATTGATCCCTTTGTGCTCAAGGCTAAGGGCCCTGATGTCAAGCAATGTGGCATCAACTGTTAAAGAATTATTCACAAGACAAGAGTGCAGTCCACAATTACTAGCAAACATGGTGAGAATTATGAATGCCGTTTAAAGTTGAATTTTGGACTTCTAATGTAGATGTCTATATATGAAATCATGTACAAGGTTGTTTCTCTTTCAATTTTTTCTATCTTTATTTACCAATCATTTATATATCTATTAGACATTAATATAATATAGACAGGACAATACCCATTCGGCCCTACCCTAATCTCAATAGGTGCTACTCATTGAATGGTTGTAGTTGTAGTTAAAAGGTACTAAAGATAGTTTCAAATATTATACTGGCCATCGAATGGGATTTTCCACCAATATGAGGTATGTATGGTTCAATTGGGTTTAACCGGATTTATATGTTATATTGGATTAAAAATTAAATTATGCATAATTGTTTATAAAAATCTAAAGATTTATTATTAGTCATAATTTATTTATTTTATATGTTAAAAAAATTAAAACTTGTGTTAATAAGGCTTATATTAAAGATATTTAGGTAGTTAGGAAGAATTATTATCATTCTATCTAAATAATAATTATTATTTTATCACAGCTATTTTAATAATTAATTATAGTGATTAATAAGTTATGATTATTAAGAATGGCTACTATGTAACAAGTTAAAGAATGGTGTGGTGGTTGAGGCTTGTCATTCCTCTGAATCCAACCAACCGCCACTTTTATTTTCATCACTCCCACTCCTCTGAACCGAACCCAACCATTCTGAACCGAATAGGCTTGGACTAGGTACTTCTAGTGTTATTCTGGTGTAACCCAGTTTTATTAAAAAATATGCTAAAAAATTTGATTTGCTTGCATAGCGATCCAATGGTTGAACCGAACCAGATTAAGTTTCAACCCATAGTTGCAAACATTGGGATCAGGTGATGAATTAGATTAGAAGGAAGTTATTGAATCAGACCAATTCATCAAAAATCGGACAAAAATAGGTTTATTTGAATCGGTCAAAATTAGTCATTGATTTCCTCCCTTGTCCCCTGCATCATCCTAGAACATGTCATTAGATTATTATTAATTGTATTTTATTTTATTGGATTTTATTATATTTTATTTTGTGTTTTAAGATTTATTTTATTATTATTGACTTAAGTCGGAAACGAGATATCTTTTATTACCTAAACTACCCCCTGCCGCTGCACCGTATCCCCTTGCCTGAATCGGCCAATTTTTGCTGTCGTCGACTCGGGTTGAGAATCGGCCGATTCTTAGTTTGATTTTTGCCAAAATGATTTGTCCTCGTTTTGACTACGTTTTATACCTAGCTGAGTAAAATCGACCGATTCTACTCAGAATCAGCCGATTTTTGTAACTATGTTGGTAAACGGTATACTAGGTCAGACCGGTATTTAACACTGTGGTACCAACCATTCGATTGATAACCGCTGAAAATTGGCACTACCCAAGAATTTTCTAGTTGGGAAGGCCCAGTTGAAATTGGCTCACACATTCCTTCAAGTCGTGTATATGTGTATATATGGTAAACCTTTTGGTGATAAGCTGGTTGATTCATATATGATTTCCCTAGTTACGAACTCGACGTTTGCGCTTGCTGTGCCTACTTTTTATGACCACAGTTATGAATTTTTTGATCCTTATTACCTTGTGATTTCTATAGATTATTCAGGGATTGTGTTACAAAAACTTCTCTTCAATATGTGATCAAAATTCATTGGAGTGATTGGATGACACATATCTCAACTAATTGTCATTATGATTGTGTGATTATTTAAGATTATCTTGGCTTGCGGCATTATTTTATAGTAATCGACATAATGTGGTTCTTCAGACAATGTTTTTTGAATTGGGTGTGTGGTTCTTTCGGCAGGTTTTTTCTTTATACTTTCTTATTCCATTTCGCCATTATTTCTTTCTCTTCGAAATTCTATTTTTTTGTAATTTAAGAATTCGTCAAAATTTTAAATTGCTAGTTATCTTTAATTTTTATTTCATTATTAATCACTTATCTTGTCATATGAAGATCTTGTTCTGCCTTCCATAATTTATGAGCAGCGTACAAGTACGACTTTTATTCTTAATATTTAATGTTACTCTTCTATTATTTCTTTCCTTTTATTTTGATGATTACAATCGGTGGTACTAGGCATGAGTAGGAGACTATGTTTTCTTAGTGAAGAAATTCGTTGAAAAGAAACAAATGATGTGGCTTTTTGTATATGTAATGTGATTCATCTTCTTGTTTCTGAGTTCTTTAATGTTTTTCATACAAATATTAGTAGGATAATATTAGTAAAGAAATTCATCTTATAATGTGGAGTTGAAATTTGTTCATGTTTTGTCCTTGTTATTTTTATTTTGTTAGATGTTTCCTCTCCAAACTTTCTATACCAAATTTCAATCTTTGGTTTTAGTGATCTTTTCTCCTTTTTTTTGCCTTTTTAACCTCTAATCTTTGTCTCAAGCGATCTATTCCTAGATGGGTCATTCTATTTGTTTGTTTTTACGAATGGTTTTGGTTTGTCATGCTCCGTGCAAATGTAACTACGGATTGTGTGCATGTATGAACTGCATAATTTAGTGATAAGCTAATTTACCATACTTAATGCAAACTTGTTTTACATATTAAGGGTGATTTTGCTTTACTGGAGCCATAGGCTTCTATATGATATGATTAGTAAGAGCAATTATACAAATGCATGGGTTGTACGAACATTACTAATTCAGCGATAAATTATTTTACTTTACTTAATGGAGACTTGGTTTATATATGAAGAGTGATTTAGTTTTGCTGACGCCGTAGGTTTCTCTATGATGTGATTACTAATAGCAATTATAAAACTAAAAAGGTTTACATATTTCAATGAGAAGTTGCTCCTGTAAATCATCTATTTTGATAAAGTAGTACTAAAAAACCTTAGCTTAGAATGAGTATTTTTCAAAACTATCGGCTGATAAGACGTGTATGCAATTGTTAATAATATGACCTAAAATTTTTAAAATATAGATTATTCAAAACTATTAGCTTGCCCGTGTGGTTTGGGGTATTGTAATATTTTTTGCTAGAAAGTATTCTTGTATTCGTCTTTTTACACGTGATTTATACTTTAACATGAATATAAATTGATTTAGAATATAATATACTTTAATTGATATTTTTTGCTATAATATTCATCGATAGTACTTGATTTATATTTGGCTTAGTAATCAATCGATGTTCATCAATTTCTATAGACTTTTATGCATAGTTTGAAAATTCAAAATTCGAACTTGACTTGGCATGTGGAATCGACTCGGGGTCGACTACAAGTTTGCTTTGAATAATTTATATTAAATTTTTAGTTTTGTAAATAAATAATTGTATGAAATCAGTATATATTGCTCTTTCAATACTTAAAATTTATAAATATGTGATTTGCAATACTTAAATATATTGATTTAGCTAATCTAAAAAATAATAATATGATTTGATTCAAGGAGCCAGTTGTACAATCAGACAGTATGGAATCATTCATGGATTTTGACTCAATAAATTATAAAATATAGTTGACTCAAATAGTTTTTAAATTTTAAAAAAGTTTCAAAATTATGCATTTATAAATAGGAAATAGAAAGTGGTATCATAAAATACTTAAAGGACACATGGCAGACCCTAATTAAAAAGGCTAATGATTTTGTTAATAGGAAATGAAGAGTAATGGGCAAAAGAATTATACGACTTGTGACATATCGAGTTAATAGTCTTAAATTTTTTAAAATAATCATATAGAATTCACTGATAGTGTAACACCCCTAGTGGAAAAAGTGGTTTCTATCATACAAAATTTTCCACGATGTCTGAAAAATACTTTTCCACCAAATCCTGTGGCAAGAGCTAGGTCAAAATCTAACCACAGAAATTTCATGAAAAATGACCATTTCAAAGTTTAATCAAAGAATTTTTTATGTCAAGAACAGTGACAAACTTAACAAAAATTTAGTCAAACAATCTTATAGAATTTCTGTCACTAAAAATATTGTCAAACCTTCTAAAACTCAAAAAAACTATAAAAAAAGATTTGTGACAGTTTTTGCCACAGATAAAATTGTCGCAAACACAAAATTATTGTTTTTTCAAAAAAATTAAAAACACATGGCTCCACAATTTTTATGGCTTACAGCTATGGTAAAAATGTGGCACATTAAAGAAAGGGTGGGAGAAATCCGCCCAATTAAAAAACCTTAATTCTTTTATAAAAATTAATTAAAGAGGAGGTAGGGAGGGTCGAGGCTCCTCGCACGCGGGCCTCTACATGGCCGGCAACCATGTCGCCCCATGGTGGCCACATGGTTATATCGTTGAGGCTTTTAACTACTTCAAAATTATTAAATGTCTTGAAGCATCAAGAGTGTACATATAAGTGTTATTTTTTTAGTTAATCTATAATAATATGCCTTTGAGAACACATGCAATATATTTAATCCTAATTTTATATAGTAAATATGTAGACTTTCTTATTATTTGAAAATATATTAAAATATTTACTTATCATATTATCATATTGATTGTTGATGGTTATATTATCGATGGTTGAGTTATCAAGACTTTTTCTATTACAAAAATGATGAAATGTAAATTCAAATCCAAATTATAATGCATTCAAGCCTATTATATTACAATCCCTACCCAGACTTATGTATACATAATTTTTTTTCGAATTTCTCATTGAGATATGAGACAAGGGAAAGTCATTTCACGTGAACCGCAAACAAACATGTGTCAATCAAAACTGGATCTAGATTGGTGAGCGAGTTGTTTCATTCTCGATGGATCCTAACAACTCCACTTTAGAGCTTTCCAAACTTGGAGAAATATGGAAGATTACGAGTATTACATATATAGCGCATGTCTAAACTTGTGAATTCAAAGGGTATTAAAGGTGTCTGCCTGAGTATACTTAACCTCTGTGCTCAGGGCCATAAGTAATACCAAGGATATAGAAGGTTTATGATAATTAATTTTTCCGAACAAGGGGTAGTTTGAAAATTTGTCGAGGCATATGACAAGTTAGAATGAGACGTTGAGCCGAAGCTTGACAACTCCTGATTAGTGCCCTTATGAGAGATTATAATACAACAGTATATGAATAATTTCATTTAATATGAGAGTCAGCTCTCTTATGCCAGTTTAATTATTAATTATTTTTGGACTAATAACACTCATTACTGACGTTTTTTATCTAGATGATTAGCATTGTCAGGAGTGCACGGAGGAGCAGCGATATACCATCAATACATGTACCTACCGAATGGAATGGATATTGTTGTGTGATGAATTGCTGTGAATGATGTGGATTGAATGTTTTAATATTTTATTGCAGGAAATGACGAGTGAATTTAATGAAATATTTTGCATGTGATTATAATTGTGAATAGAACTAAACAAGTTGAACAATGGAGTTTAAACTCAGTTCAGAAGAACAAAAATGATTACAATGAAAATGTTGCAAGAAAAACATCATGTTTTACTGTGTTTTCTCTTTTTGTTGTTACATATATATATTGTTTGTTGTTGATAGGGTGCTCCCCATTGCATTTTTGGAGAGACTCTATTCGTTTTATTTTTAAAAATTATTATTTTTAAAACTTTTAATTAGTTTGTTTTATTTTGAATATGAATTGTATATCATAGCATTCATTTAAAACCACGACAGTGCCTAAGCATTTCATCCATACATTGAATACCTACATCACCATCTTGAGACGCCAAGGTGTAGATTAGCGAGCGGTTTGGTCGCCATTAACATTTCTAATTTGGTTTACGGGTAAAGTAAATTAGGGCGTTACAATTATGAAATAATATGTAAGAAAGAAAAAATTGTTACACACGTACCATCAATGAAGCCCTTTATTACTGATTTATTTTATGTTTTCCTCTTTAAAGGGAAAAACTCTTTATTTAAAATATTTTAAATTCTTAATTTTTAATTCTCTTAATTTTCTAGTTTTATTTTGTCTAATTTTTCTATAATATTAGGCTTTTCTATTTTTATAACATCTAATTTTTATAGTTTTAATTTTTCTTTTTTTATAATATTAGGCTTTTGATTTTATTAGAATACCTAATTTTCTTAGTCTTAGTTTTCATAATTTTCATGTAATATAAGCATTTCCTATCTTATGGGAATAGACGGTGATATATTAAATTATTCACTTAGCATAATATCTACTTGGAATAAAAAATCTATGATTAGATTGATATAATATAATAGTAATAGATATAGTAGATATTCATTATATATTGTATTTAAATTTCACCTTACTAGAATGCTTTGGTAAAATTTATCAAGTATTTTAGTATCGACAAACTAAGATAAATCTAATTGAGAAGACATCAAATTAATAAATGAGGAATAGTTGCCCCGAATAGGGGTGCTAATTGAGCGAGCGAGCCGAGCTCAACATGTGTTTGAACTCGGCTCGAATAGCTCGAAACTCGTTCAAACTCGACTCGAGATCGAACGAGTTTTGGACATACATGCTCGAGTTCGACTCGAATATCTTTTATGTGTTCGAGCTCGACTCGAGCTCGAATATACTTAAAGTTCAATATTTTATGAGCTCGTTCACCCAGCTCGTTCGTTAGTGAACCGGCTCGATTACGTCGAGCTCGCTCGATTAAAAGTCAAAGTACCTCACTCGATTAAAAGTCAAAAGTACCTCACTTTAAAATGAGGCCAATGTGGTTTGAACCCACAACCTTAAAGTCATCAAGGTGAATACTTACCATCTCAACTATCTTACTTCTTTGTTATTATATATGTATATATATATATATATATAATATAAAGACTATATTATTATATTATTTTATCGAGTCGAGTTCGAGTTATAACCGAGTCGAGTCGAGTCGAACACGACCTTGCTCAAGCTCGGCTCGTAAGATTCGAGTTTGAGTCGAGTTCGAGTCGAGCATTTAAATGTCGAGTTTCGAGTCGAGTCAAGCCGAGCCGAACGCTAAATGCTCACGAGCTGGCTCGCTCAATTAGTAACCCTAGCCCCGAACATCGTAATTTAGACTTGTCAACTACATGATGTTCCTTTTTCAATCCTACTCTTCATAGCCAAATGATATTTCCTAACTTGAGGAAACCAACCTACACAGGTAGTTGTGCCTTAGTAACGAAACCGTTAAAACTGCTAAATTCACATGATTTATATGAATATAATTAAGGCTGATTGGTTCCATTAATCAATTAGGTGGAGGTGGTTAAGGATTTTTGAGATAATTAAAACATGACATAATATATAATTAAAATCCTTCTCTCTCTTTGAAAAAATAATTAATTTCATCTTTGCCGCATTGAAAATAATTAATTTTATCTTTACCGCATTGTTTGCCACTTTTTTAACCGAATGCAATTACCGCCTTCTGACTTTTTTTGCAGCCGATAAATGATTAACAATTGGTAAGCTTCGATTTGAGCCCATGACTCTCCGACAACGTATAACCAATGCCAAGATCACAAATTAAGTACCACTTGTGCCATATATTTATGTTGAACTAAACTTTTAAAAGATATAATAATATAAAATTTTAATTACACATGTTAACAATATTATTATTTATTTATATAAATTAATAACACTAAATTTTTACTACAAAAAATAAATAAATACTTTTACTAAAACGATAAATAGAACAATGGTAACAATAAAGGCTTGCTACCTGTTTCAAAGCGAAAATAGTGCAATTAAACTTATCCTTTTTTTACCATTTTTTTAAATGACAAAAAATATACCTAACCATTTTATTTCAATTTAGTTTGAAAGGGTAAATAAGACAACATACTAGCCGACCACTTGCAGCAATACACAATCATATTAGCCAAGATTAAATTCTAGCATTCTACTAAAAAATCTATTTGGTTGACATGACAAAAGTAATGTAAATGACAAAAAATACATGTAAAATAAAAATATAATGAGACAAAATAACATAAAAATTTTAAAAAATTTTCTTAGATAGTAGAAAAATAAAATTAAAAAAATAACGTTTCTTATGTGCACGTGCCTTAGAAAATTTTTTCCAATTTATTTTGTTTATTATAAAAAAATATTACTTTATAAAATATTTACATAGATTTATTTAAATTAAAATTATTTTTTTATTAAATTTCAAAATATCCAAACACAAAGAAAATTTATAACTTCTAAATTTTACATTTCTTTTAGATAATTTCAAGATAATCGAACACACCTAAGTTATTTGCACAGACCGACAAGATATTATGTGATACATTCAACCATATTTTGAGCAGATTAAACGAATATCATCAATAATACATTGTGGATAAATTTATTTTTTTCACAAAACAATTCCTAGTGTTTGAAAAATCATGCCTTCATGGAACACAACAAATTTCAAACCATTGTTGGGAAAGAATACTCTGCAAAAATTATCCCGCTTGTACAATTACAGTCAAATGACAAACATAAAAACTGCACACTGCATGAAGTGCTAATAACGAATACATATATATGTATATATATTATATTTTCATAGTCTTTCTACCATCTAGGCTTCTACCCTTTTCACCTGATATTATAAATAATAAAAAATACATAATGCAAACATCAACACAAATCAATGTTGATAATGTAAAAACTTTGAGAAACATACTGGTCATTTGACTACACCTTCACTTACCTGTGTGACTAATTCGTTGCTAAATTAATTGTGGTTGAAATCCAATGAGTGAAACCAACTATGGTGAAACAATGATGCGGTGGGTTAATAGAGCATTACTACGGGTTTTCAGCAAAGCTTCAGAGTTGCAAATTGTTCCGCAATATTTATAGCCTCCTCAAGTTGGGATGCATTTGTTGCCTGCATGAGAGCGGAAACGTATTAATTTCAAACGAGAATGAAGTTCCGCATTCTAATTTCAAACTCAAACAGGTCACATTCGCCTTCCAATCTAATAAAAGTGCTGATAACCTGGCCTTGGGCAAAATGAGGCTTTCCCGGCTTTTCCTTTAACGGGTTCCATAGCAGCCTTCAACCACTCGGCAGCATTCGGAACCTTTTACTTGCATCAGCAGGCACTCCTGCACAACCAACAGCCTTGTTCGAAGCCTTATCCTTGCTGAACACCAGCACTGATATTCCCTGCAAATTCAAAGAATTGAATACTTTATTTCAACTCACTTTTAACAAGCTAATATCGCACAAAATATATGATAAAGAGCACCTTCTCCACAGCTTTAAGAACAGCTTCACGAACTGCTGTAGCATCCATGCCAACATCAACACAAGCCACAACGAAAGATTTTCCTTCTTTAATCGCAGCCTCTGCAATTTTAGTGGCTTCTTTAATAGCCTTTTCCACGTTGCCTTGGCCAATCTGTTTCTGTGCCTTCCTTAGTTCAGCCTGTAGATAAAAAAATATGCAAAAATATTCAAAGTCTCAAGAGCTGGAACAAGTGATTCCTTCACAGTAGTTTAACTACTAAAATAAAATACACTTACGTCCAGATTCAAGACTCTTTCTTTCAAGTCTGCTCTTCTAGGTGCTGGAATTTCTGCCTTCTCCACTCGATTCTTCAAAGATGGAACAATCTGAAAGCAAAAGAAAAGGGGGAAGAAAGTCCATGAAGCCCACTTTCGTCAGCATTGTTACTATAGTATAACTTACTTCAACTGCAAATCTTGTCTCCATATTCCAACATCTACACATTCATCACAACCTGAACCACGCACCAGGAAGTGCCTCCAATGGCTTTCAAATTTTTATCGCACAATATTGCAGACAAACTCTTCCCAAGAGTAGACTAAGACAGATTAGAGTTATATTTGTTTTTTTATAGGTCTTTATTCTATTAGGTACTTTGGTTATTTTTACTGAGTTATATGGAATTTCACTATTTTAAAAGATTTTTCTTGTAATTTTCGTCATTTTATTTGAAATTTTTATTAGGCTACAACTATGAGTCGTTCCATCATTGCAAACAGTTTTTTGATGAATGAAAAATATGAAGCTTCGGTGGAATACAAGTTTTATCTCCTAGATCCCCCGTAATTCTTTATGATTTGCCAGCGTTCTATCTTCTCCTGTCTCCCAAATCTTTGAGCTTCACCTTCTTCTCTTCCAATTCTATTATTCTCCCTGTTGATCCTGATTCTGTTTGCCATCACAATGTCATACATTTGGTTGACAAAAGAAATATAAAATCTAGCTGACCATACCTCCGCTAGGGCATTTTTTCCTGCTTTGTTTGCTTCGTTAATTTCCTTTTCAAGAGAGACCGCTGAATTGATTGCCCTGAAAGCATAATCTGCAGTGACTGCAAAAATTCTCCGCTTTCCTTCACCAATATTTTCCTCAGACATTAGAGCAAATGCCTCGCTTCACGTGTGTTAGAAATATGAGTACCTATGGCAAACTAAAAGGTAACTACAAAGTTGCTTTCCATATGTAGAAGGGAAAAATAATCAAATAACTGGAATAAAACAAGAGTAAATATGACAAATATGCAGGCTTAGAACTTGCGTCCATGATTCTGTCAATAAAAACAATGAACATTCAAACAAATGGGCAAACCTCCGCACAGTTCTGTTGAATATGAGAGCCAGTCATCATTTTCAGGGTTGGCAAGAAGCTCTTCAACTTTTCGACCAATTGACACAACTCTCACTGGATCAGGATACACCTAGAGATAATGCAAGTTCATCCATAATATGTCTCCAGTATTTTCTACTTTGGTTGAAAATATGGTATAAATTACAGGCTCAGATTATATCCATCTATATTCATAATCTCCAAAATCATAGTCGTAGTATAGGGTGTATTGACAATAGAAACACCCTCCACAAAATAAAATCACTTCTCTTCCAGCCAGATTAAAACTGTAAAACCCTTTACATTATTTCAGCAAAAGTTAGTTATGAAAATCACTTACTTCACCAAATACAGCATCGTAATCCAGTAATACGTTTGGCATCAGAAAGAATAGCTTCGCTTGCAAATACATCCAACTCATCCTCAATTTGCTTATTTACAATCTCCTCAATTTTTTTCAAATCCTTTGGATCAATAGGTTTACCTGATAAAGAACCAATAAGACCGATAAAATAAGCGATGGAAAATTGTAAATATTTTACCTCTAAAGTAAAATATCTTACCATGAGAAAAATCAAATCTTAATTTCTCAGGACCCACATAGGATCCTTTCTGATCAACATGAGCACCAAGTACATTCTGTACCAAGTCATTAAAAAACATAGACCATCAAAAAGAGAAATGGACGAAAAACGTTATAGCTGAAAGTTTTTTGAAACAATGAAAAATAACTGATAAAAACTTCAACAACCAAGTTGACCCAATCCTAAAAATAATTAGAGAAATATAATACAAATCTATACATTCTCCAATTGTTTACTTCAACTTCAAAGACAAAGATAAAAGACAACTGATAGATAACCAAGACTAAACAAACTATGGAACAAGAAAATAAATTTTATTTCTTCTCAATTGATCAATAATGGGAAAAACCTACAATGCTTCACATATTTATAGAAGAAAAAAGACCTTTTCTAGCTCTAGGACAAACTAAAATAAGATTTAGACTTAAACTAGGAAAACAAGACTTATAATCCTCTAATAGGAAAGAACTAAATAAGACTCCAACGAAAATAAGAAACTTCCTGATAAAAACTCCTAAGAACAGGAAACAACTTCTAATTTAACTAGAAAACATGAAATATGCTAACAAAGATAGGATTTAGTCCATCATCACAAACACAACTTAACATTTTTTTTCTAAAACACAATTTAGACATTTCTAAGATGCTAGCTGTAAGCCCTACAAATTTTCTCCATCTGGAGCCATTTCGACTACTAGAATTATCACCTTCCCAATCTTTGTTGATTCAACATTTCATGAATACACAATTTCAGGCATTCAAATTACTCATTAAAGTTTCACTCTCAAGCAATGACCAGAATATATAGTTAGAGTTGTACAAGTAGAATTTAACTAGTCCAAAATAATAACTGCTCACAATGCCAATTACATACCCGCAAAGCATAGTTCAACATATGGGTGCATGTATGATTAGGGGCAATGAGAGCTCGCCTATCATAGTCAACCTGTTTACCAAAAGAAAGAATTAGAAACAATATCTAGGAGTACTTAATCACCTTTAAAACAAAAACAAAAGAACATGTAGACTGTTACCTTACAGACAACTTTATCTCTAACAGAGAGAACACCACTCTGTCCAATAATAGATCCAACATGGAGAATAAAACCTCCATACACCTGAACATTTCTAACTTGAAATAGCCCAGCTGAATTTTCTATGGTTCCAGTATCAAATATCTGAAATGATCAATAAAAAACAAAAAAACATTTAGACCAATTTGAGTAAATTGTTACTTATACAGTAAACAGTTAAACCATGCTATAAATGCCATGAAGTCCGGTACCTGGCCACCCTGTTCAGCATAGAAGTTTGTACTCTCTAACACAAGGCCGAATTCATTCCCAACAGTGGCACCATCCACAAATTCTGATCCACTGTAGATTGCTTTGATTACACTTTCATGATTCTATCAAAGAAAATTAAAGACAAATAATAACTGGAAAATGCACGTTAAAATAAAATGCTGCCTCAAAAAAGAAAAAGAAAGAAAAAGAAAAAATCCACCAACATGAACGATTGCAAAAAGAAAAGATATCCAGGAAATAGCAATTTCACAAATATCGTGAACTAAAGATGAAGTCAGTGAATTCAAAATGAAAGAAAGCCCTAGACTATTGAACAAATCTAACAGCAAAAATTGCTATTATATAAAAAATGGCAATGCTTAAGAAGAAGAATATAGCAATTACATACCTTATACCATAAAAACTTGCTACTATCATCTGTCACATTCACTCCCATTTTGCGCAACTCAGATGTTTCTTCAGCTTTCATCTTCATAATATCTATGTCTTCCTGTAATGTATTCAATTTTGACCAAAGGTGGTGTCAGACATTGGCAAAGATAATTTAACATAACAGAGCCAATTTAAAAAATATAAATGGCCTACATCATAAAATGGTAAAAATGTCTACAGGACGGTAATCCTTGGTAAAAGAATAGCAAATACCTTGTTACCAGCAGTTCTAGATTTTTCACGTGCCTCGTCCATTGCAGTATTAAAACCGACTAAGTCAACTGTCAAGTCTATTTCTTCTGCCATTAGCTACAAGAGAACCACAAGAAATGCAAAACTTAATCAAACTCCACTGCAAAAATTCATGAGAAGGCCAGAAATTAAACAAAAACACAAACGGTTAGCTCAGCATACTTGAGTCAGATCCACAGGAAATCCATAAGTGTCCCAGAGAACAAATGCGTCCTGCACAAATAATCAAAAAGGAATTGGCATAAACATAACCATAGTTTTGCTGTCGCTATATTATCACAAATCACCCTGCTGAAAGGGGTAAACTAGAGTAATATGGATTACCTGGCCACTGAAAACGTTTCCTTTCACTTCCTGAGCAGCCTTCTTAAATCTTTCAATACCCTATTAATTGTATAAATGTCAGCCCTTTTCAAAACTCAAATAGGACACAACTAAATATGCAAAAGCAATGGCTAACTGAGTGACGACAAAGAAATTGCCTACAAAAAATGCATTGAAGGGGTTAAACAAAAACAATAATTTCTAATGCTCAACAGAAGGTATTAAAAGCAGTTTATTGTAACACGAGTATGGGATAATAATGCATACTACTAACAAGAATACATGAATAGAATTTGATAATCATCCTTCATCAAATAAGTGTCTTACACTTGTGATCAGAGCTCAACTTTGATGGAATCATACCAACATAGACAGAACACCTCATTCACATAAAAAAGACAACTTAATTACCTTCACTAATGTCCTTCCAAAGCTAGCCTCCTCCTCAGCAATGATTGCTTTAATGTTCTCTTCATGTTGCCATAGTTCAGGAAATGTACCTCCCATCACTTCTCCTACAACTCCAACAAGCCTGAAAACCAACATCATATTTGGACAAAGATAAAACAATCAACTAAGCTAAACAAGAAAGCTTAACTGTTTGTTATAAATTATAAAAGCTGCTCTGACACCAGTGAGATGAAAAATCATAAAAGAAGAAAAATGAAAATAAGGTTTAAAAAGAACACTAGTATCCTTCTTGAATGAGCCACAATCTTACCCGCTGAAAAACCCTTCTTGAGCTTTAAGGACTTCCCTTCCATAACGAACAGCTCGTCGTAGAATGCGCCTAAGAACATATTCACGACCCTCATTCCCTGATGATACGATCACAATCATATAGAGTAATCACAAAGCAGAAATGGATAAACATGAAGTAAAAACTATGTACAGGCAGGCACATGCAACATGGAATAGAAGCAAATGAAAATCTTACATGCTAATTCCTGCTAAAACGAACAGTAGGCACTAAAAACACATAAAAGTAACCAAAAACTAATATGTTGAAGTCTGTAGCAGTCTTTATAAACCATAGTAAGCTTCATTCTAGCCCTCCAGTACAGAACAAGAAAAGTATCACATTAGAAACATCCAAGTTGTCAAACCATACCAGGACGAGAACCATCCGCGATGGCAAAGGAAAGAGTCCTAATGTGATCAGCAACAACCCTGTATGCCATATCAACTTTGTCTGCATCATCTGTTCCAATTTTCCCAGTGTATGGCCGGGCTCCAGTAACCTAGATATATACAAGATAAACAACCAGGGTATGGTACTGGAAAAGATGAAACTAGCAAAAACATAGTACTAAACATTTGTCACATCCCAAGAAAACAGTATACATTCTTCAAAAATGCAATTGTCCAAATACAAATTTTTTAAAAAAATATCAGAAGCAATTGACAGCAACAGTCAGTCACTGCAAAATAGATCTAATTTTCTTTAAGAGAATATCCAAGCTAATATATAAGAAGAAAGCTACAATGTACACATTTTGTGCTCTAAAGAAATCTTAGAACAAAATTTTACCTGTCGAATGGCGTTGAATATGGGCATAAACACATCTGTATCATAGTTACTTAATTTATTTTGGAGAATAGATGTCAAGCGCTCAAAACCCAGGCCAGTGTCAACGTGCTTTGCAGGTAAAGGCTTTAAAGAGCCATCATTTTCTCTGTTAAACTGCACATGAAAATTTATACAATTAGCTGACGCAAATGATGAACCAAAATCTTTTGCAATTAAACATGTGACTTAAACATTAAAACAACTCAAGAGAAGCAACTGCCATCACGACACCTGAATGAAGACTAGATTCCATATCTCAATGCATGTGGGGTCATCATTATTCACCAGAGCAGCAGCATTGCGATTGCCAATTCTATCAAAATGGATCTCTGTAGAGGGCCCACAAGGACCAGTATCACCCATCTCCCAAAAGTTATCCTTTAGAAACAAAAAGGACACAAGCAAGTATAAATAAATTACATTGGGCATCGTCACTAAATGTTATCCCAATACTGTTCATAAATCCTTTAGAGGCAAAGGATATAAACAAGAGTACTCTGATCAAGAGGTTCTCCTCCCAAAAACTGTTATAAATCAAAATACTCGATAACTCCAAACTAACATACACAAGCTTTAAAAACTCCACAACTTCCACAATACTGTTCATTACTACCAATTTTCAGTAATATTTATGCCAGTGGAAGGAAAAGAATAAAAAAATAAACTCCAGAAAACACACAATATCCAACCCAGTTGAGCTAATTAGGAAACAAGAGAAATTCTATGACTCAAACAAGCTGCCAGCAGATTACATGAATCGAATAAAGAAAAGTATATTCAGTGTCTTACAAATTATTGAAAAGCTTGTTTCAAAAAAAAAACTCCTCATTTCCAAAAAGCATAAAAGCTTATGAACAACAAATTGCTTGTGTGCCCCTGGGAAGGATCGGACCACAAAGGGTCTATAGTCATTTTGCAAGAGGCCGGTTCCACTACTCAAATCTGTGACCACTTGGTAGCATGGCAGCAACTCTTACCAGTTATATATTATTGTGTTTGAAAACAAATATATTAAATGAACAAAAAAAATACATTCTTGTCCAATAAAATATCGCAATTTAAGTTCCACAAATAACACTTTTGTACAATAAGCTCCCTTTAAAAAAATGACTAGGAAATGAAAAGGGCAAGAAGGAACCAGACAAGTTTACTAAACCTCATTTAACAAATATATCGATCAAATATTCGATTCCTAAGACTCCTAACACATGTTTGCTGCAACATCATCAACTGATGAAACTTTACTGCCCCCAAAATAATAAAATGAATGCATACAGGAAATCAACTAGATGTTCCAAAAATGGTATTACCTTACAGCCAAAGGGAAGAACACGCTCAGACGGCAGGAAAGTTAGCCATATGTCTCTTGCTTCTACGTCAGGTGCAAGTCCAGATTTTTCATCTCCCCCAAAATAAGTAGCATAAATTCTATCCGATGGAAGTTTATAGACCTATTATTCCATGACAATATTTCAACAACTATCGTCCCTGGAAAGGATAAACAAACACTTGCCTATACCAGTCATGTACCAACCTGAGTGAGAAGTTCCCATGCCCATCCTATGGCCTCCTTTTTAAAGTAATCTCCAAAAGACCAATTCCCAAGCATTTCAAAAAAAGTGTGATGGTAAGTGTCTTTTCCGACATCATCAAGATCATTATGCTTCCCACCAGCTCGTATGCACTTTTGGGTGTTATAAGCACGAGTAAGTTTACTCAACTGCGTATTTGGGTCTGCTGTCCCCAGAAAGATGGGCTTGAACTGGTTCATACCTAAGACGGCAGAATAGGTGAAACTTAACTTAGCCTACAAATAGTTCCCCTAACAACTCAGAACAAAAGTCCGTGGCAAAATTCCTCACTTCAAAAATGGTTAGAAATATGATTCACTTGATCTTTTTCTTCAAGGAGCATAACATACCAATGAAACATAATAGTAAGATTATTCATTAGCACACCTATGCATGCTGAATTATCAATCAAACTGAAAGATTAACACATAAAATACATAAGGCATATACTTCAACAATGAAACCAAATAATTAATCAATCAATCATAATGATTGGTTAAGACTATAACCCATAAGAAGTATTTCAGAAATGAAATCAAGCAAATGATTAATTAGCATGCTTAATCAACAATTAATCATAGTAATGACAACACTTGGTAAGCATTAACACCATAAAACACCAAATAGCAATCAATCAACTATATATATCGTATAAGAATATAGAAGAAAAACGAATAAGTAATTAATTGGTCAGAACGATTGATGTACGCTTAAAAACGTAAAAAACCATCTCAGGAATGAAGTCATGGAAATGATTAATTAACATTACTTCAGAATCAAAAAATGCATCTAATCAGCATGCCTAATCAACAATTACGCACACTAATGACACAACTAGTAAATATTAAAACGCCAAATAGCAATCAATCAACCATGTATAAACACCGTATAATAATATGAAAGATAATGGGCCATACAAATGAAATTCGCGAGGCCTACACGGCAAACAATTGAGGAATAGAGGAAAGGAGGGAGGAAGGTCATACCAGCGTTGACGAAGAGAAGGGTGGGGTCGTTGACGGGGACGACGGGGCTGGACTTCCACTCGACATGGTACTTGCTCTGGAAGAAGCGGATGAAGGTGTCGCGGACCTTGGCCGCCGGCCACTCCACCGTCGACGGCGAGGGATCGAGGCCTGGCATGGCGGCGGCGGAGGAACAAAACCTAGCGGAGGGTGGGAGGAGAGGATACGACGGTAAGGGTTAGGGGAAGATGAAAGAAGGGAATTTTGTACACCCCCACCACCATCTCATCTCCTATCTCCTATCTCTATCTCCTATCTCCTATCTCCTATCCCTATCCCCTATCCCCTACCCTTTGCTTCTTCTCCCTATATTTATCGCCTATGTTTGCTTCGAACATCACTTTTTTTAGCGGGAATCGGCATATTAACTTTTAATATTAATTAATGGAGCAAAAGAGAAAAAAAATTTTAAAAAAAACTTATTGTTGAATTTTTTTCCTATTTGTTTAGACAATACAATTATAAGGTGGCAATACCACTTTCAAAAATAATTTACATGTGGTTATTTTTGTTCGATTAGCTGATTTATGGTTAGACCCGTTTTCGCTGTGAGTTACAAATCATATACCTTATATTAAATACAACTTTTATTTTGTGCAATCTAGTGGCTCCTCCCACTCAAAATATATGTAAATAAATACAAAATTAAATAAATATATTTAGTGATTTAAATTATTTTATCTTAATTATCAAAATAATAATAATAAATATTAATTTTAAAATATTTTAAATTATTATATTTTTTAGAAATCTAAAAATAGACTATATTAATGCCAAAAAAAGTTAACATCCTATTTATACACTCTACTTTCCACGTGTATACACTTCATTATGCAGAAAACTGTACGAAAAATCATATGAACTTTTACTGTGTATACAAAAATTTAAAGTAAATGTGTCACTTACATAAACTACATGAAATGTAATTCAACTTAATTTTGCCCATATGGTATTCAATAAATGTATTAATTTTTTATTAAAAACTCATTCATGGTTTATAATATTCAACCAAGATTTCAACTAAGGAGCCTACCTTAAACATCTCATCTCTATATAAATTCTTTATTAAAACGAAAAATAAAGAGAAAACTTTTTATAAAGAGAGATTTTACATCATATCTAACTCTATAGTTCGGCCTTTGTGCACACATGAGTGCACATGAGCGTTTTCTTTTTATAAAGGAAAAGCTAGCACCCTAGTGTGTGATATGAATTAACAAGGAGGTTGCCACATCGGATTCATTGTATTACTTGTACAGCAAATCCGTTTCCCTTACCTAGTAGGTATTAGTTATGAAAATAACTTTTTGTAGAACTTATATACCCACTAACTTTTAGAAAATTTCATTTATGAAATTCCTTTCAGTCAATTAATGGACCTAGCCTATATCTGATTCAACCTACACATCACAAATCAATGAACAATAGTGAGGAAGAAGAAATGAGAAAAAAGGCAGGAAGTTTGCTTGCCTTTCAATTATCAAAGGGGAAGAAGAAAGGTTAGGAAGAGCTTGCATCTATTTTAGCCACTGTTACATGAATCGGCAGTATGCCGATCCAATTCGACTGATTTACCCTATTTCCGGCTCGATTAACTCCGATTCGGAATCGGGGTAAATCGAGAAGAATCGGTTTTTGGGGTAAATTACTAAAATACCCTTGCGTATGATTTTTATTAAATTATTTAAGCATGGGTAAAATTAGAATTTTGATTTTAAAAACCTAACGTTAACCCGCTCCGATTTTCCGCCGCCGCGTGTCCGCCCTTCGCCGCCGCGTTTCGGCCCTCCGCCGTGCGTCCCGACTCCGACCTCACCTCCGACCGGGCTGCCGACCTCGCCTCCACCCTCGCAACGTCGCCGCCGACGTGTGGCCGGACCGAATCGGCCCTGTGAACGCGAGAGCGCCGCCGTCCGTTCCTCCGACCGGGCCTCGACCGGATGCCAGTCGCCTCCGCCCTCGCAACCTCGCCTCCGACGTGTGGCCGGCCGACAGCGCAGTGGCCGCGAGACTCGCCGCCGACCGGGCCGCCGACCGATTCGTGTAAAGTTGGATTTTTTAAAAATTAAATCTGCAAATTATTGGCTATGCTTCACAAATTTTTTTCATTGCTGATTTGTGATTCATGATCAAATTTATACGTCAAATTTTATGATATGTACTGTGCAAAATCGTTGGTCAAATTTTTTACAAATTGCTATGTGATGTGCAAATTCGTATGTCAAATTTTTTTGTGCAAAATTGTGTATGTTTTGTGCAAAATCGTAGGTCAAATTTTTTACAAATTGCTATGTGATATGCAAATTCGTATCTCAAATGATGATATATCAAATGCTATACTTATGACATTGAGGTATTGTGATGATAAATTGTGATGCTCTTTTATACTTGTATTAAATTATAAATTTGTGTATTTATGTGCAAAAATTATATAATTATGTATTTCAGGTATTTATGTTATGAGTTGTCAAATTTTTGTATATGACCAATTTCGACCGATTCAACTAAACCGATTCCTGGCCGATTTAGACCAATTCCGATTCCGACTCCTTCGAAAACCGATTCCGATTCCGATTCCGATTCCGATTTATGCAACCATGATTTTAGCTTGATCTTGAAGAGGTTCCATGAAGATTTTAAAGGTTGGGTTGGAGATTTAGAGGGTGTGGAACACAAAGGGAAGGAATTTAGGGCAGAAGAATGTGGGAAATGATACATGGTCACCATAAAGTATCAGCTACTCGAATGACACCTAGGTATGTAAAATTATATTTTAAATTATTTTTAATTTTTAAGATGTTTAATTCACATAAAATTATATTTTAAATTTTTTTAACAATAAATAGCAATAAATCAATAAATAGAAATCTTAAATGACATATGTAAAACCCGTGGTTTGACTGTTATTTTCAGTTGGGTCAATTTTAGAACACGCGTATCGAGCCGAGGCCAGTCTCGTGCTATGAACCATGAGAGTCATGTGTGTCCAAATATATAATAATAATGTCAGTAAGACAGTAGTAGAATGAGTTATCAGAATATATGAGAGTACGTCAGATTTCTTTGTTTATTTTAATTAGATCATAGAATTATTTTTAACTCGAATAACGCATTATGATGCATTACGGAGCAGTTTGGGTGAGTTATTAGTTATAGAGCATGTCATTGTAATGTTGTGTGTATTATATTTTATGAAGACTTTCCCTGTTTTTATGGATTTTTTAGAATTATTACGAGTTAGTATTATTTTTCTAAAGTCAGAGTCGAGTCAAGTTTTAATTACGATGACGATTCATTTTTCTCACTGACCCTTCGTTTTTCCACTGACCATTTATTTTTCTCACCGACCATTCGTTTTTCTCCCGACAATTCGTTTTTCTTATCGACCGTTCATTTTCTTGCCCCCTGACATCTATTTATTCCACACCTTCGACATTATCACAATCCAGGCTCCACCATCTTCCTCACCCAACTTCTTTTTCCTCTTTCTCCCTTCCCTCTTCTTCACGATCTTCACTCAAGCCACCCACAACTTTGTTGCCGTCGCCACATGACTGATGATTAGGAATAGAAATTTATTCAATTTTATTTGCTTGTTTTATGATTTTGGTGTGATTGTAAATAGGTGTTGATTTAAAATTAAAATGCATGTTAACGGATGATAATAATGAATTAGAGTTTGAATTTAAATGCATGTAATTGATGTTGTATTGTATTGTATGGATTGATGAGAAGTGTAGCATTCATGCATTATACTAGGCGTTAGTATTTAGTCTTGATGTATAGGTACGAAGTAGGAGCTCGCCGCCTAAGCGCGATGACACGCTCACAGTTTCTACTAGGTCAATGTTCAGGACACTCGTTTCTTGCTTTACGCTCTATTCTATTATGTATTGTTTTATTACTTACAGGACACATTAAGTGGCATGTATTATCGGATCCCACTTAACCTGGGTCATTTAATTGATTGATCTTCTGGATTAGTAACCCTCGTGGATAAGATCCCTCGAGTATGTTTTTGAAAATAAGATCCATCACAAGTTGCCTTCAGGCCTATTATATAAATCCACTTCCCAGACCTATATATAATTCATCAAGTTTTCAGTGAGACAAGAGATGGAAAAATCGACTTGCATGTAATATGAGTAGGTACACATGTCAATCAAAGCGGGCTCTGGACTAGTGAGCGGGTTGTTACAATCCCGAGGGATCCTAACAACTCACGTTTTGAGTACCTCACACTTGAAAAAACATAGAGTGTAACACCCCAAATCCGGTTCACACTCAGTGAACCGAACTGGCATGTTACACAGCCCCGGTTAGGTTGGCTAACCCGAACCTAACTCATACGGATCCAATCTCGGCGTCTTAAGATGTAGATACGACTTGTCATGCATGGATAAATTCATAAAACCCTAACATGATACTACATGGATGACATGCAACCTAAATTTCACACCAACACAATTACAATTAAAATTAGTAAAAATTCTAAAATGAAAGGGACAGAATTTCCCCTAAAAATGCAATTAGGGGCCACCCTGTCAAAATCGTATATTCAAACATATATACGTATAGCAACAATAGCATTCACACATACTTCTAATCTATTATATTCATCATTCTCTGAACTTTGGGTCCTAACCCATCACACTTTTGCTGCGCTACTCTGATCATTTCACATTCTATCATGTCTCATGCATTTGAACATGTCATTCACAATATAATAACATAATAACACAAAATTAAACATTCAGAAATCTAACATGTGTGTGTGTACAAGACCTCATTGCTCCTCCGTCCAAGCTGGCTCCTCCAACTCGTGATTATTACCTACATATAGTATAAAAACACGTCAGTAACAAGTGTTACTGGTCCGGAAAATAAAATAACTATAACAAGCTGGCTATGAGAGCAAACTCTCATATGAAAGAAAACATCATACTCCACGTGAACACTCTGAAGGGCACTACTGAGGAGCCACTGGGCTGCAGACCCGGTAGCATCCCGAACTTACTGATCTGCTGCTGGTACTGTGCCGCTCTCGGCACTTCTTTTTCAGTACTTCTCGTGAAACTTTATCCTAAGCCCTCTCCTTACCTCCATATTTCTCCTGGCCTTGAGCACGAAGGCCGAGTACTCTCAGGCAGTCGCCTTTAGTACCCTTTGAACCACAAGTCCGGACATGCGCTGTACTAAACAGTACCCGTAAACCTCCACGTTCTCCGGGTGTGAGGAACTCAAACGCGGAGTTGTCAGGATCCCTCGGGAATGGAACAGTCCGCTGGCACTAATCCAGAGCCCGCTTTGACTGTCACGGCATCCTCTGCATGGTACGTGCAGTCGATTTCTCCATCTCTCGTCTCACAGAAACGCGAAAACTATATATATATATATATATATATATATAGGCTTGGGTAGGGAGTTATATAATAGGCCCGAAGGCAACTTTTGGTGGATCTTGTTTTCGAAATCAACCTCGAGGGATCTCATCCTCGAGGGGTTATTAATCCGGAAAATGTTCGGTTAAATGGCCCGAGTTAAGTGGGATCCGATAAAGCGCCACTTAACTCGTCCTGTAGGCATTAAAACAAACATACAATAGAAAAGAGTAAATACAGACGAGTCCTAAACGGACCTGGTAGAAGCTCCAAGCGTGTCATCGCGCCTAGGCGGCGAGCTCCTACTTCGTACCTACACATCAAAACTAAATACTAACGCCCGCTAACTAAATGATGCATCAAACACAATGAACATCAATCACAATTCAATCATCAACATCCAGCAACAGTTAAATAATCATAAATTTAAATAATTCTAACTCATCCTAGTCATACCAATTTTATTGTGTTTTTCAAAGTTACGTCCTGATCACTTATCATGCTGAGACTCCTACCTCATTAGATCGCTGAACCTTCATTCACACTTAATCTCATTATGTAACTTATCATTTCATCCCTAATTAGTCATTAATCACATCATGTAACTTATCACTATCAATCACATCAATAAATCAACCCTAGCATGTTGTGCTAACAATCATCAGACTTTAACTTATAAATTCGGAGGTAATTATATACCTCATGTCGTCGGCAATCGGCGACGGCTAGGGTTCCGTCGCACGTCTCGAAGCTCAAATTCGGCGCTCATCGGCGTCCGAAGCTCGATCGGGCTCGACTGGGTGAGCCCCGCGGAAGATCCGGTGAATTCCAGTGAATTCTGGAAATTCGGTTTCCGGTGGTTTTCCGGCAGCTGCTGGCGGTTTTCCGGCGGCTTCCGGTGGTTTTCCGGCGACAATCGCCGGCGGCGTCTACTGGTCGGAAAGGGGTCGTGTTGGGTACCCTCGGAACCGGCTCGGCGAGCCCGACTCATCTACGAGGTCGACGCGGCCAACGGAGGTGGCGGCTCGCCGGAAAATGGCTAAAACAGGGCCGGCGGCGATGGGTCGCTAGATCCGGCCGGCCCGGGCGGCGATGGCCTCCGCTCCGGTCGGGGAAGGCCGCTAGGGGTCGAAGACGTCGAGGCGACTACTCGATCGCGGCGGCGACGGTCGCCGGCGGCGGAATCGGTGACACGACCGAAATGTGCCGCGGCGCTAGGCGAGGCGATTCCGGCGTCGCGGCGGCCTGGCAGCGGCCGAGGCTGGTCGGTGTGGCACGGCGACGCCGTGGCGGGGCTAGGCAGGGTCGATCGGCGACTGGGCGGCGGCAACGGCGGCGGCGGCGACGCGCAGTGGCGGCGTCGCGGTAAGGGTCGGGGAAGAAGGTATGGGGGAGAAAAAGACTCGATGGCAAACTCGTAAATATTACTTGACTCGTCTCCGACTCGAGTCAAGTATAATAACTAAGTCGTATTAAATCCTAAAAAAATTCATAAAAATCGGGAAAAATCCCGTAAAATCAAACAAATACCAAACATCGTAATGATATGCTCTAGAACTATCAACCCACCCAAAATGCCCGTAACGCGTCCTAACGCGATAAACGGCCTAAAACTAATTCTACGATCCATTATATATAAAAATAATAAAAAATGACTGGCATACTCTCATATATCTGATAACTCATTCTGTTCTGCTGTGTTCATGACGTTATCATCATATACTTGGGTACGCATGACCCTCATAGCTCATACACGCGACTGGCATCGGCTCGGTACACGTGTCCTGAAACTGACTCAACTCGAAAAAAATAACGGTCGACCCGACCGGTTCTGAATATAAAACCCTAACTCGAATCGTGGGTTTTACATAGAGGGTTATGGGTACTGCTTATTACAATGCATGTGGTTCAAAGGGTACTAAAGGTGACTGTTTGAGAGTACTCGGTCTTCGTGCTCAAGGCCAGGAGAATTGCGGAGGTAAGGAGAGGGTTTAGAATATACTAGTAATCCAAATGGACTAGAAAATAGAATTGAGAAAATCAGCAGTAGCAAAAAAGTTAGTTCAAGATGCTACTGGTCGTAAAGGGCTCTTCAAGCATAGAGAGTATACGAATGTCTTTTCTTTCATATGAGAGTTTGCTCTCATAGCCAGTTTATTATGTAGTTATATTTTTAGGCCAATAATACTCATTACTGACGTAATTTTTTATAATTTATGTAAGTGATAATTATGAGTAGGATAAGCCAACCTAGACGAAGGAGGAGTGATGTCTCTTGCAGACACACATGTCAGACAATAGAATATTAATATTTTGTTTATGTTATCATTATATTGAGAATGATGTGATATAATCCAATGTATGATAATATGATAGTGATATTATGATTTGAAATAGAATATTAGTGTGCAAGTCAAATGATAAAAGTGAAATGTGAATAGAATGAACAAGTGGGTCGAGATATAAAATGTAGAATATTTTGAGGTGACAGAATAAAATATTTATGTGAAAAATATGATGCAATGAATGTATATTGATATATATAATTATACATGTTGTTTTGATAGAGTGGCCCTTACTTGTACATTTAAGAGAGACTTTATCTGTCTTATTTAATGAATTTTATCGATTTTCATCAAAATTATTTTGGTATGCAAATTGATTGTCATGTCGTCTATGTAGTAGCATGTTTAGGATCCGTATATTTATCTATGCATAGATAGCAATTGACATCTTCTATCTGGAGACATTGAGAATAGATCCACAGGGTTGGGTTCGGGTTAATCAACCTAATCCGGACTATTGACATTCTAGTTTGGTTCCCGAGGGTGAATCGAATTTAGGGTATTACAATATAGAACTCCTAAATTAAGTAATAAATTTTGATTCAAATAGTAATATGATTATAAATATATAGGTTTAATTTGTGTTTTTTTATAATTCTTAATTTAAGTAGAATATTAATACTTTAAAATTTTCCTATAACTAATAATAATAAAAGTTTTAATTAATGAAGTATTGATGGGCGTAGGCTATTGTGATCGATCATAAACTAATAAATGTTGAAACTCAATGAAAACAAGAAAAACAACATTTTTATATATGAATGGGAAAATTAAGAAGGGCCCCTCGCCGGCGTTTAGTCTCTCTTATCCTTTTCTTGAGGACCACAAGATCTTCAGAAGAAACCAATGTTTTGCATTCTTCATTGTAGCTTCGCTGCTGTAGTTATCATGTCATTTATTTCAAGCCCTTCATCACCTTGTATGTAGTTGCTTCAATTCTGAACAAAAGCTTTGGAGCAGAGGCCATCATTGAGCTTTTCTTACTGTTAATTTTGGGAATTCAAAATGCTAATTTATGGGGTGAAGTTGAATAAATAAAGGGGATCTGTTTCTTCATCAAGCTTTTTCCTACCACCTTCGTTATCAAGCCTTAGTGTTAAAAGATACGCATATTATAAGAGACTTCAAGCAGATGTGAAAGGAAATATCCTAGGAACCCGGTTAAAAATGAGGAAAGGAGAGTAGGAAGTAGGGGTGAGAGTATTTTTGCCCCATTAAATTTACCTCTTTAAATTTTTGGGATTAATATGGAGGGTTAATTCCAAATAGAGACGAGCAAAAATATTTTTGATTGAAATTTAAGAACTTAATAATTTGTAATTAGACCATTAGATATAAATTAACGGTGATCTTTCTTTTATTTTAGGAATCATTATCACTGTTAATTATTATCCAATAAATTACAATTGAGCTCTTAAATTTTAGAATTTTATTGCACACGCTCGTGTTATATATATAAACGAGAGAGATAGTTGTATGCAAAAAACAAATATTTTAGTGTCAGATGATCGCTGTCAATCAATCATATATTGTATCCCTGTCTAGTCTACATAGAAATGTTGAAAAAGAAAGACAAAAGGCAGGCTCATCTCTTTCTGGACACAAGAGAGATCTGCCAACAGTGTACTCGGTGCAAAACTCAGCCAATATTCTACATTAATTTCAAGCATTATCGCCCGCCGCTATTAAATGCAACGACTCTAAGCCAACAAGCCTCGTAAACTTTTTACTCTACCACAACACTAAAAACCACAAGAATGAATTACACGTGCACCAAACCCGCTTAAAATTTAGAGCTCATACATACCAGCCGCAAGTTCCACATGATACATCCAAACTTGGGAAAGAAAAAACATACATACGAATCAACTCCTTGCACTAATTCTTTTAGTTTGTAGTAATGATCAAAGAAATATGACCAAACTAAAAGAAATGAAACGTATATGTTTATTTCAACTTATATATATATATATATAATTATAATAATACTAATAATAAGGATTAATTTGTTGGGACGAGAGATTCATTTAGAAGTCATAGAAGAGCGTCTTGAAACGGTCCATGTGGTGTTCTTGGAGGGAGATGGCGAGGGTGAGGCTGCCATCGCCGGAGGGACTGGGGAGCACGAACGACAGACCTTCGTAGGGGATGCCGCCGGGGCCCATGAAAATGGGTCGGCCCCATCCGAAGTCGGCGTCATGGATGGGCAGCCTCACCCAGCTGGTGATGCCCAGGTTGGGGCACTTGAAGGTGTGGGCGCCCCGCACTAGCGCCGACAGGACCGGCTGCTGCTCCAAGTAGTCCAACGCCGACCGGAGGTACTCGTCGTCCATCCTCATCAGCGCGTCGTGGATCTTCCCGGCCGCGAACGTCGGGGGACGCCCGGTGAGATCGCCGGCGGCGGCGATGGGGGTGGCCGTGAAGATGACGTTGCCGAAGTAGCCCGGGGGAAGCGGAGGCCGGAGGCGGGCGCGGCCGTCGGTGGCGATGTACATCTTGGTGTCCTGGTCGTCAGTCAGGCCCCTGGCCTCGCACACGCGCCGCCACACGTGGCCGGCAAGCAGCTCGTAGGAGCTGAAAGTGGGGGCGCGGGACTTGAGCAGGGCCAGCTGCTCGCGGGTGATTTTGAACATGGCGACGGCGGCGGGGCGGGGCGGATGCTGGTGCTGCTCCTCCGGCGGTGGTTGTTTCAGGGGCGGCGCCGGCTGATACTCGACGTGGTGGAAGGCCGGCCTGGGAGGGTCCCGTGCTCGGAGCAGCGTCCGGTCAATGAAGGGTGGGATGGTCAAGTCCAGCCCTCTCGCAACGTCCGTCCAATGGTTGACGAAGTGTAGCCCGCTGGAACCATCGGCCACATGGTGTTCCATCCCCACTCCTAGGGACACCCCGCCGCATTGGAATTGAGTAATCTGCAATGTTACCATTCTTGGTAATTCTATATAACCAGCGAAAACACAAGGAACAATAATTATTTGTGATATTAAAATACCTACATACATACATATATATTATACAATTATACTCATAGGAATTTTTTTAATAGATGGTCATTAGTTTTTAATATAATAATAATAATAATAATAATGAAGAAAATTATTATCTTATAATTAAATAAAAATAATTTAATATAAAAAATATGCGAAAATAAAAGAACAACATTTAACTTCAATAAAAATATATATAATCAAAATTTATAAGAAAATTTTTGGAGGGAAATTTTCAAATAAATAAAGTACATTTATTTAAATATAATCCTTTAATTTAAAAAAATACAATATAAGTAATGCACCTTTTTGTAAGGAGGTATATCCCACAAAAATATATTTTTTAAGGAAATTGCCGATGTACAGAAAAATACATCTCATATCTACTAGGAGTACCCTCTCTAAAGAGGAGCACCTGTTAAAAACAATGAAAGAAAAGAATCCTATCATAACAAATAAAAGAAAAAATTCTTTCCCATATTATAATAAATATTAGACTCTGCCAATACCAATGATTTTAAAAACACGCTAGCTACTATACTAGATTATTTATTAGTACTTAATACACTTAGGTTTAACCAAATAGAACCCGCTTGAACCGAATTCAACATGTTATGCCAAATTAAATAATCGACATTTTCCACTTCTGGTTTGGTGTCACGGGTTTGAGAAATACTTGACCCAACCAGTAGATTAGTTCCCCACATCACTCTAAAACAAATTCACAACCCTTTTTATCTCTCTCTACGTACACACTTACAATAGACATTTTGAACCAAAATATCACGGTCCGGTTTAATTTGTCTTTCCTAAACCCTGAACTATGGGAATCTTATCTTCTAAAAATTGGGAAAAAACATAGGTAATACTAAGAAAATACTATAATTTTAGCAAAATCATGATTGAAAATCTGGTTCAATTGTAGATTATATATGGGTTACAAACCAGTATCCTGTATAACCGGTTGAACCAGCCACTCAGGTCCAAAATTTTGAAACATGGGCCAATACTCAAACAATATAAACTTGAATAAATACCATAAATAACTATGTTTTAAAGTTTTATATCACAAATAACAAAAAATTATACTTTTATTAAATATAACCACATCATATTTTTATGTCATATATAGTTGAATCTTATTCTTGTTTCATGTATAACTAATTTTTATATTTTAAATATCATAAATAACTATATTTGAAGTTTAATATCACAAATGATAAAAAAATTATTTAAAAATAAAATATATTAGTTAATTTATTTAATATTTTTAATAAAACATAATAAGTTTAGATTAAAATTTAAAACACCAATATATATATATATATATATAATTTTATTTTATTTAAAATTTTGATCGATTAAATTTCAAACAAAATCTAAAATTTTACATTTTGAACTATAACTAAAAAATAATATAATTTTAAATCTATTCATCATTACTAATCTTTTTATTTAAATATATAAAATAAGTAAAGATTATAATTTATATTTATTATCATTGTTGTTTTGAATAAAAATGAGAATTTTATATGATTTTTATCATTGAATAAAAAATAATGAGATTTTCATAAATATATTTCGAAAATTTTAAAAAATGACTGTGTGTGATTTAAGTTAGAAAATTTATTTATTTTTGAAAGAAAAATTTGAAATCAAGATATACATGATATTTTCCTAAAAATAAATTTTAAAATAAAAAAATGTATCTAATAGTAGAGGCTATGCCTAGGAATGTGATTCCCCTAATACCATTAAACCCAATAAGATAAGAAATCGTTCTAATTTAGGATTGAAGATACAAAATGAAGGAGAATTGGTCCCAACATAGCATTTCGTCATCACAATTTCTCCGTTTAAATAATATATTTATGAAAGATCCATTAATAGGCTTTCCTATTTTACATGATCTATGTGCGAAGAGAATTCTAAAATTGATGTATGTACCTGGAGGACGAGAAGGGGAAGGAGGAGATATCTTGGGAGTAGTCCACGGTGGGGATGAGCTTCTTGAGCTCCATAGTAGGCGCAAAGTCGCCGAAGTCGTCAATAACGGAGCCGGTCTCGGCGAGGACGAAGAGGACGCCCTGGCCGGCGCAGTTGATCTCGATGCGGCCATCGACGTCGATGCGGAGGCGGCCGGCCATGGGGTAGAAGGGGACCAAGGGCCTTGGCCAATGCATCCTTGAGGATCTGCGGCTCAAAGAAGTCTGGGGAGCCGTTGGGTCGGTAGAAGTAGACGCTGGGAGTGTGGAACCTGGGCACCACCAGGTCAACGTTGGCGTTCCAAAGGCTCCTCACCGGCGTCGCCTCTGCCGGCGTTACCATCGTCTCCTCCTTCACTGTTATGATCATCTTAGCCTTTCTTGCCAATATGATGGCTGGGAGAGCTGGGATATAGTATGTGGCCTGTTCAACCACTAGTAATAGTAGCAGTTCAAGAAAAGGGATAGGTTTGGTGTTAGTGGATAGAAAAAAGACGAGTATTTTTGAGGAATAAGCGGTGGTTGGTAAGTTTGTAGTCAACAACTTGGTATGCGATGGGAGGATGGCGAGAGTCGGAGCGCAGAAAAGAAATGCGCACATACCCGCAAAGTCACACACTTCTTGTTTTCTTTTCCACGTCTTTTGAGAACAATACACCCCCAAATAAAATATATACATTACTTTCATGACTTTGAATGCTCATGCTTTGTCTAATGTTTCTATTTTGCCTAAAATGTTATATATGTTTATGTTTTAATTAAGACACTTCTATTAAAACTAGCAATAAAGCACGAATAAAGTTGATATATATTACATCTCATATTTTGATCGGAGGCCTGTAATGAATACTCTAGGAAGAATAGATACTACACCAATCGGTGTGCAACCAAACAACCAAGCAGGTGACACGTTCATTACCGGCCATTACATGGACTAGAAACACATTTTATTTTAATTTATTTAAGAGAAATCCGTTTTATTTGTTGATGACCAAATAAACCAAGAACAGCCACAACTGATCTCTTTTGTCTCTAACCAAATGAAACCAAATTATTATCAAATCATATTATTAGGAACCCACTTATGATCTGATTCTATCTTGCATCTAAATGAGAAATCCTCTTTTTGCAATCAAATCCGGTGTAGCATTCATTTATTTTGTCAAGTGCTATTATATATGAAATCGAAAGCTAATCAAATCACATCAATCGTACAAATCAAAACTCATACGTACACTGGACGACGCACTTAAAAGCTCCACATGCAGATCATGAAGAGCCTGGCCCAAACACAATTGACACCACTAAGTTATGACACACATGGCAAAGAAACGGAGCCGAAGCAGATCAAGAAAGATGAAAGAAAGGAACAGGTGTCATATAAACCTCACCCAGCGATGGGAAAATATTGGAGAGGAAGAAAGAGTGGAGACGATCGGTGCTGCATTTAAGCAGTGCTGAGTCGTGATTAATGGAGGGAAGATGACTGATCGGAGCATTGAAACAAGCCGACGGATCACATTTTGAAGCATGAGACGTCCACGTTGGTAATTGGCATTGGTCAAAAGTTGGAGGGGAGTGTGGTTGGTGAGATGTGTATAAAATCCAAATCGATTATTGGCAAGTTTTGCACAATTCACGGCGTTTTCTCGCCTACTCTTGTCCGGTAGGAAATGGGCAGGTTGAATGAAGCGAGAGGGTGTGAAAAGGCGTGTTTGGTGCTGGCGAGAGGCAAGGTCGGGACCCTTACAATGCTCATCACGACATGGTAGGTCATCTAGGTGATGTACCTTTAGATTTGGACTTTACTGTGTTCTCTTATTAAAAAAAGTGTGTTGTGGACTGTTTTGTTTTTCCAATAATTTACTCTGTTTTTTGGGTTAACTAATTAATGAGATAATGCTTTTCATGTTTCGACGTCTGCTTCTTTGGTTGGTAAGAAGGGAAAGATGGGCAAAAAGAAAGCAAACTTGTCTGCGAGAAGAAAGTATTCTCAATTTTTTTTCAACAAAATAAATAAAAATTGACCTTGAAAAAAATAGCTCTGTTGTATATAGGAAATGTTTCGATTGTAGCCATGTAAAATGAGGACCGTTGGCCCGATGGTTTTAATTATGGTTCGCTTGTGGGCCGAGTCGAGTGCTTTATGTTTAATTTTGTTAAAGCGTGTATATATATATATATGTATATTTATGTATATATATATATGTATGTATATATATATATGTATATATATATGTATAGATATAGATAGATATATATATATATGGTATGTGCAAGGCTACTAAACGAGCAAGTGAGCTGAACCCACCTTTTGTTCGAACTTGACTCGAATAACTCGAAGTTCGTTCAAACTCGACTTGAGATCAAACAAATTATGAGTAAATATATTCGAAATTAACTCGAATATTTCTGATGTTGTTCGAGCTCGACTTGAGCATTAAATTTTAAGGAGGTCGAGATGATCTAGTTCGGGAGCTCGAAACCAATTTGTTTATGAGTTCGAAACTAGCTTGTTCAGAAGCTTGAAAGTAAGCTTGTTTTGGAGAAAAACATATAATTATAGAGATTAAAAATTAACAAAATAGTCTATTATACTCCCAAAGCACTCATCACCCATTAAACAATTAACAATCTCATCACAATAAAAATGTCTCTAAATCATCCTGTTCAGATCGATTTTATTATGTTTTTCTAAATTACGTTGCAGTCAACTAGCATGCACATATTTAATTTCTTAATTAGATAATTAGCATTCATTAAGTATAACTCAAATCATACAAATATCAATTCATGCCACTATCAGGCATTCATAACACTAAATAATCAATCCTAGCATGTTGTACTAATAATTATCAATTTTAAATAATTAAATCGAGGGTAATTATACCTCGTATCATCGGCAATTGGGATGGCTAGAGTTTTGTCGTGCGTCTTGGAGCCTAAATTTGGAGCTCGGCGGCCCCCAAAGTTCGATCAGTTTCAACTAGATGAGTTGGCAAAAGATCTGACGAATTCCAGCGAATCCAATTTTTCGATGGGTTTTGGTAGCTTTTTGGTGACTGTTGCTGGAAAAGGGTAGCAAAACAGGGGCAGTCGGTGGTGGGGTTATGAGATTCGGCTGGGATGGGCGATGTTGGTTTTGCTCTAGTTGGGGAAGGTCGTGGGAGGGTAGTTACTGGATGGCGGCAGCGCTGGGAGCGTGGCAACTTTGTAGCACTGTGGAGGCTGGGTGACGGCCTAACAGCAGGGGTAATGGTCGGCGATGTTGTGGTGGTGATTGGCGGCGTCGATTGGCAGTGGTGTGGTGGTTAGAGGCGGTGTTGGCGACAGAGAAGGAGGGCGGCGTCGAGGGTTTGGGGGAATGAGAAGCGGTCGGGGGGGCGGGGAGGGTGTGGGGAGGAAATGGGTCAGTGGTGACATCGTAAAATAAAAGTTGACTTGCCTCTGACTCGAGTCAAAAATAATAACTAACTTGTAATAAGGAAAAATACCATTAAATATAATACACATCACAACACCACAATGACATGTTATATAATTAATAACCCACCCAAGCTGCCCTATAATGTGTCCTAATACATTATTCGGCCAAAAAATAATTTTACATCAAATACATAAAAACAACATACTACATACTTTCATATACTCTAATAACTCATTTCTCATCATCTTTTCGACGTTATCATCATATACTCAAGTATAGTTTACCCTCGTTGCTCATAACTTACGACCAGCCTCGGCTCAGCACGCGATTTATGAAACTGGCTCGACTCGAATCAACGGTTGAACCGATTGGTTCGCTAGATATAAAACTCTGAATTGGGTCACAGGTTTTACACATGGGCTTATTGATGGATGCCAAATCATGTAAGGACCCGATTATAGGTATGATATTTTTATATATGTATTTTTATCTTGGTAATGAACTGTAAATCTTTTGGCTATCTTATCCATATTTATTGGTTGTCCGTCTCTTTTATAAGCCATAACATGCATAATTTGTTAACCTTACAGTTTTAGTTAATTAAGCCATGATAAACAATGAAATTATTGTGGCAAAGATTTTCTACAAGTAGCAGACTCATGTTAATTAAAAATGGTTTCTGTTATTTTATTATAGTAAATTTTTTTAGAATTTATATTAATAGCCAATAATAAGATTTATATATGATTTTAAATGTGTTTTGAGTAGATAAGTGATACTATATATATTATTATATTATATTATTGAGTTGAATTTAAGTCAAGCTACGAGTAAATTTGAGTTATAACAGAGTTGAGTTGAGTCAAATACTGCCTTGCTCAAATTCAACTCGTAGGATTCGAGTTTGCGTCGAGTTCAAGCTTGAGCATTTAAATGTCAAGTTTCGAATTGAATCGAGTCGAGGCGAACATCAAATGCTCACGAGCTGGTTCCCTCAATTAGCAACCCCAAGTATGTGTGCCAAAGTACATATTGCCATGGTGCTAACTATGTTCGGTCAAGCATGTGGATGTCTTGCTTCATCCATTATTTTATGGGATATTATGTATGGTAGATGGAACATAGAATCGCTTCCCTGCGAGTCTACAATCATTTCATGACCTTTGGAATGTGTGCGTGGTGTGTCGTGTCGTGATTCGGTGGCAAAACACTACATTGTAACAAAAACATACTGGACACCAAGGCCCTAGGCCAACGTCCTTGTGACAAGCCAAAGTTTGAAAGTTGTGGTTCAAATGTGGACACAAGGTTGCTGGTCGTGGGCGCATACGTGTTGGATCAGCGCCCTTGCGTTTGTTAACATTAAAATTTAGGGTTCTGGGTCCTATTTTCGGCACCCTTGTGCCTTGTGCCCCTGGAGCGCCCATGCGCTCGTACTTGTGGGAAAAAATGAGTTTTTAGCTTTTGGAAACAGAGCACCTTTGTGCAAGCAGCCAACACCCTCGTGTTTCGCTGGCGCCTTTGTACCCTGACCTTGTGAGGTTGGTGGCAAAGTTTGTTGGTCGGCCTGATAGATGTCATTGCCAGCGCCCTTGCGCTCATCAGGTACTGCCCTTACGCTAGCAGGTCACCCTTGCAATGACCAATTTTCTTGATTCTATAAATTCATACTCTCCCTCTTCTTCCAACCTCCCTTCCTCCACTTCCCTCCCACCTTCCGTCTTCCTCCTCTCATTTTTCTTCGCTCGCAGACAATTCTAAGCACTTTTCAAGCCTCCAAACCTTTAGGAGTTGAAGGCTTTTGGGTGGGATGCCCCAAGAACCTCCTCCTAATCTTCTTAGTGGTAAAAGCTTCCTCCTTTCTTATTCTTTTCTATTTTGCTAGTCTGTTTTTGTTTACATGAGTGTGCTTTTGTATTTTTCTTAGATTTTATGAATATAGGGCTACGAATTCTGAGCATTTTGGCTTTCGTTTGAGCGTCTTGGAGCTGTAATAAAGTCGTAAAAATTTTTGCACTTGTAGCATCTTGGCCAAAACTCACTCATTTCATGTTATACAAATATAATCTAGGTTTCCTCTGTCTCCTTACTCATGTAGCTACACCTCCATATGTTGCATGCACATGATCTTTACGTCCATAGGCTGCATGCACTTGTTCTTTACCTGTTACATGCATAAATGGATGGTAAAAATTGCATCGTGTTGCTGTCTTATGCATGTCTAGATCTATGATGTTCGCCATGTGATTTTTATAGCTCTATGTTGTTGTTTGGTTGAGATATTTTGCTTATGTTTAGATCTATAGCCTAGCTTTACTCCACTAAAATATCAGACTAAGAAAATATCATTAAGGGCATGAATAAAACTTGAAATAAACGACTATGCTCATTATTTTAGCTAGGACAGTGGCAAAGATTATGGCACTAAAACGAACCCTTAAAAGGTCTCCTAAAATCTTGAAAAAATAAGGTATTGTTCTACTAAATGTCTAATACAAAAATAGCAAGTTTGGGCTCATTTAGAGTTCATTTGGCTGAGTAATAAAATCAGTTTTAAGAGTGTGTAGAACTGTAAGGTAAAAACTTAGGTTCTGGAGCTTTAAAGTTTATTCTAGGAAAATATGGTAGAGCTTGTAAATTCTCTCGAATTTTACCCACCTCTTATTATGTCAGTCTCTTATACCTAGGTGAAGTTTCGGTCTTTTGGACACCATTAATGCCATGAACAAAATTTTCTATCTTAAGTGGTAGGGTTCTACTCAGAAATGCCAGTGAGATAAGCTTGTGTTCCAGATTTTCCCTAGCTTACTCTAAACCTTTTCTGAGTCCAATATTTTGCAGAAACCTTTATAGTGATGTTAATAATACATTGTAAGTTTTCTAGTATTTTTAGAATGTCAGACGCCCTTAAACCAAGTCCAGCAAGTAAAGTGTGTAGCCCAAAACCCTAGTTTCCAGAAACGATCCACTTTATTTATGGACCTAGGAAACCGGTAAGCCCATAGTTTGAAACCTCTATAAAATTTAGGATTTTACCTATTCCTATTGATAGTAAGCTCAGTAAGTTTCAGCTCATTATAAACTTGTTTAAGTGGTTACAGTAATTAAACTAAGTTAGACCACTTTGTATAAAAAGTAAATGAGATGGGTTGGGTCAATTGCAAACAAACACTAATTATGTGCTCCCCTTTCAACCTAAGTAAAAGATTTAACTTTATTAAGTATGAAACTAAGAAAGCTTAAGTAGCTTACGTAGGCATATATATGTCACAGTATGATTTGTACGATTGTGTGAGTGTATGCGCATGTGAGTGAAGGCTTTGCCATGTGTGGTTGCATAACTAGGGTTTGATTCTAGTTTATTTCATGATTAGGATACGTGGAGAGTGCTTGCCATTATAAGTTGACAAGCTCTACTCACCATGCATGTAGGCATCCCTATACTTAACTCTATGCCTGACTATATGGGTGAGTTTAGTCGAGTTTTCACGAGAGGACAGTATTAGTAGTGTCTTTTGAATCCTACTAAGGTGGGGCCATTTAGTCGAATTTTCATGAAATTAATAAAAATTTAAAAAATTGAGATCCCTTGATGTGGTTTTTTAGTGATAAGATCCAGATTGCTATATTCTTAATCCCCTACATAACCCATACATATATATATATATATATATATATATATATATATATATATATATAGGCCATGTTGGTACTCCCTTGACCCTGGGCAGTATGGTTATGGGGGTACTAGTTCACGTAACACATTTTAGAAATTGTGGCACTAACCAAATTTTCTTTCCTTGCCATAGAGTACCATGGCGGTGGTATATGGTAGGATGAAGTATGAGCTTCTTTTATGTATGTATGATTGTTTATGTTTGAGTAGCAATAGCTCACCTCTTATGATTTTGATTATAGCCCTCTGTAGAAATTCTTGATGTTGCAGACAAGTCCCATGAATGTTATGACATTCATTTGCTAGCTTGATATATTCCCTATATTAAATATAGACTCAGTGTTCTTTAGATTATTGACGTGTTTTCTTATATGTATGTATGTATGTGCACTTATCGTTGGTCAGTGTAGGCAGACGGATTGGAGGGCTCAAGTGGGAAGGCTAGGATTGGATGCTTCTTATGTGTTTAATGTTATGCTATATTTTATGATCATGTTATGTAAGTCTATGCTCTTTGGACTCATGTAATTGAATCTCATGTGATATACTCTTATGTGGGCTTCGTCCGAACCTATGTTTGAGTCTTATGTATTGGTGACTTTATGTGTGTGTTTTTTGTTTATTGCAGTGACTTTGTTCTGTAGGTTATTGAATAAACTTTGAGGTATAAAACTAACAAGTTTTTGTAGATTAAGCCTTTAAGTCCGGGAACATGACGATGAGCTTAATGAGGTACACTAAACTTTGTGGTTGATTATATTTGAATGTGTAAGAGAAACATGGATAGGATGAGCTAGTATTTCTTACCCCTTAAAGAGTCCACTTGAAAATTAGATGCTAGGAAGCCATAACAACTAATGATGCCCTATGTCATTTACTTCATTGAGTTAAAGGGTATATAGAACATGTAACCATAACCATTGTAATGTTTTAACTTCATGACATAGTTAAGTAGTAAACTTTGTAACAATAACTTATAACTTAAGTAGTAAGAATATAGATCATGCATCGATGAATAGCAACACTCTTAGTTGTAGTGGGGGTGCACCTCTTCTGCACACTCTGAGTGCTCATTGCATTTCTTAAAAGTCACCACTTTTAGTTACAATGGAGGTGTGTCTTCATTGTATACTCAGAGTGCCATGTTTGGAAGCCTAGTGTAAAAGCTTTCCCTTTAACTTATAGCATGCATGCACACTTACGTATGACGTTTTTTCCTCATTCTCTATCTTGAGCCTCTTTGAGGGTTAAAATCTTCTTCCATGTGTTAGCCTGATTTCGTAAGTCCAACAAATAACTCATCAAGTCTACTATCGTGATTCGGTCCGATCTTGGGCGAATCGGGTGTTACAAGCTAGGTTCCAACTTAAATTTGGGATTTGGTTCCTATTATTATACATAAAATATTTAAATTGGATATGAGTTTAATTGTACTTTTATTATATATACTAGGCAAGATGTTGTGCAATGCATGACTTATACCGAATAAATTTTAATCTTATACATAAATTCTCATTAAATAATGAGATAAATTGTAATAATTTTATATATTAGATATAGATCGTGATTGAATTTAAAGTATATCCTAGTCATATGAAAAGATAAATTATAATTATTTAATTTTTTACTATAATTTTTCATGACAATTAGATAAACTCTTGTTAGTAGGAAGTTAGCTGAACAATTAAACTAATTCTTATGAGTAGAAATAGAAGTTCAGGTTAACCAGGTTTTAACTCGTGACTTTTTACCGTGAAAGATATTGTATTATAAATTTTAAAGAAATTATTATTTTTTAAATTAAGGTTAACGAGATTCGAACTGGTGACCCTCTGCAGGAGGTATTTTTATTGTAAATTTTGGATTTTTTGTGTTATGATTAGGCGATTCTTCTACTTTTTATTTCAGGCTAGTATTGATTATTGAGTTCACTTTTTTAGTAAGAGTAGATATAATATAGCATGAAAAATGTTTAGTGGTCATTACTCCATAAGATCTTGCAGCCTTGTTTGCCATAAAACATTACAATATATTTGGATTCTACAAATAAAGTTATAACTACCAAGAATTATCTTTCATAAACCATTACTTTAAATAGTTTTTGTGCCTAGGCTTGAAAGACCAACTCACCTCCCATTGTGAAAATAACGGTAATTTTATTCTATTTTTTATTTCATGGTTGATTGAATCATAGTTAATTTATGGGAACTCATGAACGGTCTTCACTTGGACTCTTCACGTATTATAACCTGTAAGCTCTTCCAACCTATGCTACTTTAAAACGCACACACACAACTACAACTAAATAAGTTTAGCATATCTGGTATGCTCCCCATCATAATCCAGAACTTTGAGCTCTATACGATCGTTAGAGTACCCAAAAGTTAATACCCTGTACAACAATAGTATTAAAATAATAGTAACACACGAATCACTAGAACACATCCACATACATGATAACAAGGTCTAGGGTACCATCCCAAATGAAAAGACAACACAAAGTTAATTTTCCCAAATACATAAGTCCCAAATACGTAAATCATACAAAATAACGGTCCATTGTACATAATAGAATATCAACACAATACTGCCCCTACCATAAGTCTCTCAATCTGTCCACCAACACTTGTCACTGACAAGCGTACTCACCTACATAAATATAGAAAATCCATCAATAATCAAACAAATTTCATTATCGGTCTGAAAATAATTACTTATAAACAATACTAGCTAATGGATATCTTAATACCCACGAAAAATCATAAAACTTCAGAATCCATCACAGGGCAGTAAGCTAAAGCCGCCATGGCCGAACATCATAAAATAAATGTTGGAGCTAACTCAAAGTCTTCATACTTACATACATATATGATTGCTCTTAAGCCCTGACATCCTCCATATATCGCTTGCCATGGTACTCAGGTGGCTTGGAATAGTTAGGTTAGTGCCACAAAACATATCATACATACACTCACAACAAAAAGGGCTGGGTAAGCAACTCAAACCGTCGAATGAAAAGCCCAGGTTTAAAATATTAATAATATAATATTTTAAATGTAGATTCTAATTAATGTTAAAAATAGATCTTAATTGAAGGAGAAGATAACTTATAATAATTTGATTTATTATTTATTATTTATGTTTTACTTTGATTTTTTAGAGCTCCTACTTTTAATAAGAGGCTGGTATTTACCCTCCTGTTTTATTAAGAGTAGATACTAGGCAAGATGTTGCATCATGCGTGTAAAACCCGTGACTTGAGTCAGAGTTTTACATTAGTGTACCCGTTGGTTCAACCATAGGTTCGAGTCGAATTAGTTTCATGACCCGTGTATTGAGTTGAGGTCAGCCGTGTGTTAAGAGTGATGAGGGTCAAGTGTATCCAAGTATATGATGATAATATCAGAAAAATGAAGAGTAATGAGTTATCAGAGTATATGACAGTATGCAGTTATTTTTTTTAATTATTTGATCGTAGAATTATTTTTAGGTCGAATAATGCATTAGGACTAGTTGTATAATAGTTTGGGTGGGTTATTAGTTATAGAACATGTCATTTTGATGTTATGGTGTGTATTATATTTAATGGGATTTTCCTCTATTTTTCTAGATTTTTTAAGAATTTATTACAAGTTAGTTATTATTTTTTATTCGAGTCGGAGTCGAGCCAACTTTTATTTATGAGATTACCTCGAGACCTTCACCCCCTGACCATCCCTAAACCCCGACACCGACCGATGCCACCCTTGATTCTCGCAATTGATGCCCTTCCGGCCACCATACCACCACCGGCCGTCGCCAAGTTTTCCCCTGCTCATCTGCCGTCGTTCGTCCTCGTGACGCCTTGACACCACGCCCTAGCGCCGCGCGTCCCAACATCGATTCGCTACCATCCACACTGCTCCGTGGTCGCCGGGCCACCAACGCCCTTCCCCCTTTGACCCCCGACCATTCCCCTATACTTAGGGTGCTACCGAGGCTGGCCAAGGGCCAATCGAACGACTGACCAACCACCGACTTACTCGACGATGTCACTGCCAATGATTGACGCCGCTGCTCTGGGCGATCAACGCCACCAGCGCCAGTGACCGTCGTCACCGCTGCAGCCCTCACCATAACCTCAATTGGGTCTAGCTCACCGAGCCGGTGCCGAACCATAGCCCCGATTGCTTCGCTAGAAGTGCCACTGGAAAATTGCTGGAAAGCCTTCGAAAGACCGCCAAAAAACTGCCAGAAAACTGGATTCGTTGAAATTCACCGGATCTTCTGCTGAATTCATCTAGTCTACCTCGATCAAACTTCGGATGCCACCGGGTGCCGAATTCGAGTCTCAAACCGCATTACAAACCTTAGCCGTCACCAATTGCTGACGACACGAGGTATAATTAACTCTGACCTAATTACTTAAAATTGATAATTAATAGCACAACATGCTAGGATTGATTTATTGATGTGTTAAATATTTTTATTATAAATAAAAATGAATTGTGTGATTGAATTGTATTAAAATGAATGCTAATGAACTAATTAAGTAAATTAAGCATGTGTTGTTGATCTAATGAAATGTAGATTAGGAAATTTGATAGGGAACAGTGTGTGATTTGATATGAGGTGTGTCTTGATGTGTAGGTACGGAGTAGGTGCTCGTCCCCTAGGCGCGTGGACCGTATTGGAGTTTCTACCAGATCCGTTTTGGAGTTGCTTCTGGTTTGATTTCTATACTCTATCGTGTTTTGTTTTAACAGGTAAGTGAAATTGTCGAGTGGTGGATTTATTGTATCCCACTTCACAAGGTCCATTTAGTCGTAGGAAATTTTCAGATTAATAACCCTCGAGGATGAGATCCCTTGAGTTCATTTTCGAAAGCTCAGATCTAGATCACAATGCCTGGGGCTATTATATTACAATCCCTACCTAGGCCAATGCACATATAGTTTTTTCGAGTTTTCAGTGAGACGTGAGACCAAGGGAAACCAACAACCTCGCTATGTGAGAGGGCGTGTATTAGTCAAAGCAGGCTTTGGATTTGGTGAGGGTCTATTCTATTCCGAAGGGATCCTGATAACTCCCCCTTTGAGTTCCTCAAACCCAGAGAAGTGTGGAGGTTTACAGGTATTGCTATGCAGTGCATGTCTAGACTTATGGTTTCATAGGGTACTGAAGGCGCATGTTTGAGAGTACTCAACCTTTGTACTCAGGGCCAAGAGTGATACAGAGGATGTATTGGGCTGAAAGAACAGAAATTGATTTTCTTGCAAAAGGGATTGTTTTAAAGTATTCAAAGAATGAGATGAGATAGAAAGGGGAAGCCGTTGAGCGAGGTTGACGGCTCATAATTAGTGCCCTTATGAGAGATTCTATGAGGAAAAATAAAAATGTTTTCATTCAACAGGAGAGTGAACTCCCCTATGCAAGTTTTTTATTAGTTATTCCTGGACAAGTAACGCTCATTATTGATACTTTTTTATTATCTATGTAGGTGATAATCTTGAGAATTGAGTGCTATCGGGACTATGGAGGAGCAGTAATGCAATTGGTCATGTACTTGCTAAATGTAATTGATGTGGTTGGATGTTGAATTGATGCTTGGAATGATGCAACTTGAGTGTGATTTCTTTGAATTGATAAAATGTTTTCATGTGAATGAAAACTGTGAAAAGAAATGAACAGGTTGAGTAATCGAATCTAAACTCGGCTTAGAAGATCAAAATTGAATAGAATTGAAATGTTGAGAGAAATGTTATGTTTAGTTGCATTTTTCGTTTTTATTAATAGATATATATACACTTCTTGTTGAGAGGGTGGTGGTCCCTATTACACTTTTAAGGGAGACTATACCTGTTTTGTTTTAAAAATAGTTATTTTCTTTAAACTTTTCACTTGTTTAGTTTGTTTTATACATGATTGCATATCATAACATGCATCTAGAACAACATTAGAACCTAATCCTTCCATTCATGCATCAAATGCTTACATCACCATTTTAAGACGCCGAGGTTAGATTTGGGTCGGTTTAATTGAATCAAGTAGATTAGCGAATGGTTTGGTCGCCGGTCACGAGTGAACTGAAACAGGGTATTATAATGCATGACTTGTGTTATATAAAAACTTTAATTTTATAAATTCATTCTCATTAAATAAAGAAGAAAGACTATAGTAATCTATTACATTTGATATAGATTCTGATTAACTTTAATTTTAAAGATATATCCTAAAAGAATGAGAAGTCAATATTGAGTTTCCTTTTATTCTATATATATATATATATCCTAGTTGCTTACCTATGGCCTGATGATATATAATCTGGGCTATAGTTTTAAATACTCTATCGGAGGCTCTATCAAATTTTAAGGGGGTATGCAGTATAGTCGGTTTAACAGGTTCGAACAGGGTTAAGCATGATTTAACTTGGTTCTACGTCCCAATGTTCCCTGGAATGATGGTGCTCTGGTCCTTGACTACCTGAACCCTCTCCAAAAACATAACTTGGTTCTACGTCCCAATGTTCCCTGGAATGATGGTGCTCGGGTCCTTGACTACCTGAACCCTCTCCAAAAACAAACTGTCATGGCCTCGCAGTCTACGTCTCATTGCCGGCCTCTCTGGGGAGTTGAACTCTCACTAGCATCCCTAGTGTCGGATTCTCATACAACCCTACTACAGGAGGGGCTAAGGGAACATGAGAAAACTATGTTGGTGACTGTGGTAGTGGTAGCATGCGCTCTAGCTCAGAGACCTCTGCAAGAGTCTTCACCTCTGCAAACCTCTTCTCCTATTTGGTGCCGGCGCCGGTGAGGATCTGTGCCGTAGTGGGAGTCTACCTCTGCCTTGTGATCTAATCAATAGTCTCACAGATCTAACACAGACGGTCTCACAAACTAATGGCTGATAGTTCATGCAATACAAAATGGGTTAGCAAAAATACAAAGAAAAAGATATACCTATTGGCTAGGATGAGGATCAACTTAGTGGTGGGGCGTCTTAACTAGAACATGTCACATAAAAGCATACCACGTACACACATATCATACATCATACCATACTACATACTACATATATGACAAGCATACAACACAACTCATTCCGACGGTTGGTCACTTTAATAATCCAAAGGGTGGCTTTAGATACCAAATTATAACACCCCAAGGGGATAGACAAAATCATGATATTATAATTTAGAAAGCTAGTCGTTAGGCTATTGTGTACAAACTTTATGAGTGCAAAATCATATTACATAGGCTGGATCTTAAACTTAAAGCTCCAATATAAGCAATCTGAAATACAACAAAGGTAGCACCTCCCCTGTGACTAAGAAGGTGACTTTAAAATGTAATGATCACTCTAAGTTACACAAATGCAACACTCCCAAAGCACCTAAGAAGTTGAGTACTTGAAAGATGTTGTGGCATGCTCCTGTTCTAATACTTAGTTTCAGTGATTGGATTAGGTGTCTTGATTTCTTATTGTGGATGAGTGAGATAATATGAACACTGGGTCGTGGTTACCTGTTCCACATATCCAACAAGGAAAATTAAATACCGAAGCATCATGGGATTCTTGGGCATCATACCATAACACTCGGTGTCCTCCTACCCACATTTCTCTCCACTCACACACAACCGCAATCAAATATATTTCGTGTACCTTAGATAGCTCCTCGTTATATTTTGGGATTGCGAGGCTTATACACCCTGTAGATGATTGTTAGCCTTTGCCCCAAAGTTTATCATCTCTACAAGTATTATAATAATAAATAAAATAGTAAACACATGTGCGCAACCATCATACTATAAAAACCCAATCCAACATGCATAGTTCGTAATCAAGTTAGGGCTCATGCATACATACGGGCATCCCAAAATAAGGTTCAATACATAAACACTAATAAAACTGCCCCCCGCAACCGCCACTGAGCCACTGATCCTCGCACCTTGGCTGGCCAATGCAAAGGAACCTTACCTACATAGATATAGGGAAAAATGTTACTAATCAAACAAGTTTGATTACCGGTCCAAAATAACTACTGGTAAAAATAATAAACTTAAAAACTTCAGAAAATACCTCACAGGGTTGTAAGCAAGGATAACTTGTAACATAGATCGGCACACATGTACGACAAATTCATACTCATACATAAAAGGTTACACCCTCACAACCTCCATATATCACCAGCCACAGTTCTAAATTGGAAAAGGAATAGTTAAGTTAGTTGGTGTCTCAAATTCTAGAAATATATTGCGTTATGCAATACCCTCTTACATTGCATTACCTCATGGTTTGAAGAAGTATTAGTGTAATCCATACTACCTGTACAATCTCTTATATTTGTAAAATAGTAAACCCCTCATATACTTATATAGTTAGCTTTGGTAGGGACTTATATAATAGTTTCTAGATTTTGTCTTTCGAAAATGATCAAGGGATCTCAACCTTGAAGTTTATTAAATTTATGAAAAACTCGGCTAAATAGCCCGACATTAGAGGGATTTGATAACATGCTGCCGACACCATCCTACGGCAAAAATATGTTTAAACTCGACACTCAAAAGAGCCAAGTAGAGATGAAGTAAAGAAGAGTCATACAGACCTGGATGAGTGAAGTTCTACGTTCTAGATTGACGAGCGCACCCCGCATATCCTAGCACAAAGAAGAAACCCGAATCAGACTCATATCAAATTAGCACGCTGATCGAGGCAAGGCCACAACATATGTAACAACACATAAGACACTTAATTAACTTAATTAATTTCTTAATAGAGTGTTAAACCTCCTTAGGTAACTAAATTAAGGTTTACGATTACATGTACACTTAGTGGGAAAAGTTCAAACTTAAGGTTTAATTGAATAGACTTAACTAGATGATTTTACAGATGGGTCAAACAATGTCTAAAAGGGATGAAATTTGGACCAGTGGGCCATGAAAATTTAAGGGTTTGGTGGAAAATTTACCATGTGTTGGCCCATGGGCTAAAATGGTAAATAAGGCCCACTAATATTGGGCTAAGGTGATGGGAACAATGTTCTCGGGCAAGCACCAATTTTGCTAAAGGTTGTTCATGGATTTGGAGACTCCAAATGGTTTTGGGTAAGTGCTTTTAGTTAGCCAGCACCGTGTTCTTAAAATTAGTAAAATCTCAGGTCCAAATGCTAAGGATTTGTGGAAATGGGCAGCCAGGTCACACTGACCATGAAAGCTATCCCCGTTTTCTAAGTTTAGTACCCATGCATGAATATGCAAGCCATAACAAATGAAATGATAAACATAAGAGTCATAGACCTATGTATTTTGAACACAACAGGACTATAATCATGTATAAAGGCAACCAACAACATAAAATATGATTTTTACACTAAAACAGTGCATGCATGCAACCATAGTTCAATCAAAAACTGATAACTATTTATATACACAAGAAAATGATATGATTCCAAAACCTATACACTCCTAACAAGTACATGGAAAAAATGACCAAAGAAATGTAAACAAGCATAAACACATATGGACAACAACAAGTGGCGGCAAAAAAAGGTAAAAAGGAGAGAACTTTACCTCAAGGGGACCCAAGGGGAGATCTTTAGGGTTTCCTACCCCAAGACCTATGCCCCTAGGGGCATGGATAGGATTGGAAAGGGCCAAGTAAAAGCTGGGAAAGTTGGAAAGGGTGAGGAGATGCCAAGAACAAAGGGGGAAGTCGGTGCTTAAGAGGTGAAAAGGTGGAAAATTGAGGAGAAGAGGGGGATTTAGAGAAGTGGCAGACAGGCCCATCTCAACTGACCCAAATAATGCACGACATGCGCCACATAGGTCATAGGGTAATAGACACGAGCTAAGACTTGGGCATCAGGAGAAAAGGGGGGAATTTCAAATTTTTGGGTGCCCTAATGAGGCTGGTGTAAGGGCACTAGCAGAGCGCCTTTGAGCCAAGTGCAAACTGCACTTACTTAGGAATTGCACCCTAAGGAGACCGAGCCGACCTCTAGAACTATGCCACGAATCCCACAGGAGCTATAATAGATCAAAAAGGCTCCAAACACCTGACAAACACACTCTAGACTCACGAGGGACACTGTTCTAACATCTAACTAGACCCGACTCAACTAAACCAAAAGAGAGAAAGACCGGGCATGTAGCGTCTAATGAGTGTACCGAAGCTGAAGGGGGCTAGGGTGGGCAAACACATGCCATACCATATTCGAATGACAACAAGAAGGGCTGAACCCCACTAACCCTATTCAGGGTAACAACCGAATTGACACAAAAAACCATTTTGGGCAAATGGCCCGAGTTTAACAACAATGTTGTCTTGTTTGTTTAATTTCATGATGTATTATTATTTTTATATGGGATAAACATTAGTGATCTGGATTGTACGATGAATCTTAGTTGATATGTAATATATCTTGTTCATGTTATTATGTTGTACTAATTGTGAGTTGATTACTTCATACATGTCCTTAATCTTTCAAGAGAGTAGCTAACTTTTACATGATTAAAAGATTTGGACAAGATCTCAGAATAAATAGATCGATGATGTCCAGGGTGGAGTAGTTTATGGTTCTAAGTATATGAATGCATTAGAATCATAGATATCTGTATAAGAGAATTGATCCTAAAGTACTAACCTAATTTGTTTGCACATGAATGTGAAATGATGGTAGAGCGGTAGGCTGTAGCAAGATGTGAAAGCTTGTTATAATTACACTTGTTTCCCTTGATATCAGCTACAATTAAGTGTTACTTGATTAACACAATAAAATGTGCTACCTATTAACTACGTAAAATTATCCGTATCAGATCTATTTTCATTAAAAGAACTTGCGTAGACCTTGACTAATGTTTTCTATTCTTATGCCCTTAGTTTGATTTTGAGTTAAATTTATAATGTATCAGTTTCATGTCCTTTTTTATCTTGATAGTTAAAAGTAGATTTTATTAAATCGTATGATCTTTGTAAATAATTCATTAGGTTTAATAATCTATTTAACAGTAATATTAGAATATCAAATCCTCGCGGGAACGATACTCACGTGCGCACTTGCACGACACATTGAATTAGCACAATAGTTATCTATGTCGAACTTCACTGAAACAACATTGATCTCTTCTATGAATGTGAAGTTACAAAGGCCGTTGTTTTTGTAGTTGGAAAATTGAGGCTGGCTAACTACCCATCTAGAAGGACCTCAGATCTCCTCATTTTCTCCCAACAAGCTTTACACCCTAATGATGATTTATCTTTCATTCTCAAATACCTTATAGTTGCAGTTGAAGTATAGAAATGCAGGAATGAACTATCTCACTTGCTTAATGCTGAACTTCGCTTTCAACATCTTATCCATGCCTGTTTGCAGAGGATCATACGCATTGGGAATGCCATTCCTAACTTGCTAAGAATTGAATCTCTTCAGGAAATAAATGTCAACTCTAGTCAGACTTCGAATGACATCCCTTTGAAATCAACTATATACCTTTCTTTTGATGCAGGCTTTAAACATAATGTGGCCTCATCGGGAACATGCGTTTAATTCTAACTCTAAAATTCTTCATGGTGACGGTGGTGCCTCCCTAATGTTGTAAATGTAGAAGAAGCAGAACTGACAGCCTTCCATAAGGCTCTTACATATGCTCAGCACACAAGTTTTGTCTCGTGCTGCTTTTTATCTGACTGTCTAAATCTATTTAACTTTACGCTTAGGAAAAGTGACTGTATTTTCTGGCGGAGTCATGCATGCCTCTTGCCTTTAGTGGCAAGGACATGTTTGTAAACTCTAAATCCATCATCATATGGATACCTAAATGCTTGAATACATCAGCTCACTGTCTGGCTGCTCAAGCTCTCTCTATTTATTATGATCAGGCTTCTTAATGTCAATTAGTTTGTGTGTTAGAAAAATAAAAAAATTCCAAATTGGGTAACGAGAGTTTGGTTCTCAAATATTTAATTGCTGCAGATGGAATTTGGCGGCTTAGAAATGAAATCTTTCATGATGGTCTGGATTTGGATTTCCTTATTACTTAGACTAGAAGATGAATTGGCCTTATGCAACGCAGTCTTGAAATTAGTTATTCCCTTGACCTACTACCTCATAAAAATGACTCCATTGAGGCTAATCAGACTCAGAAGCACTCCATTTTCATTGTTTTTGATGATGGTTTTAAAAATGAAGTAGTCTCGTGGGCTTTCTTGCTTTTGACTCTAATAACAATCTTATCTATGCGGACAAAGGAATCTCTGTTGGAGTTAGAGAAGCCGAAGAAGCAGAACTAAGGGATTGGAGATAGCTTTACAACGGGCCAAGCACGCATGTTCTCTCAGCATCACTTTCCTCTCTGACTCTTATAATCTTGTTAACTTTATGTCAGCTATGAGTAGTTGGATTAAGTGGCACAATTATGCTCTGGCCTTTTAAATGTTGCAATGAACTAAAAACTGGCATGTATTCTGTAAGATTGATTTCTACATCGCGGAACTTAGTGGCGCACAATATGGCTGTTACTGCACTAAATATGTAATTTGGTTGCTCAAGTGATTAAAGTTTTTCTTTTCTGAAAAAAAAGCTTGAGTGCATGCAATTTATATATTTCTAACATTGTTATCTAAAGGTTAGTTTGGTTGTCTTGAAATTATATGAAAAAATTATAAAATTTGGAGATCACAAATTTTTTTGTGTTTAAGTGTCTTAAAATTTAGTCAAAAAAAGATTTAATTTCAGTTAAAATAAGCCTATGTAAAAATTTTACAAAACGATATTTTCTTATAAAAAACAAAAAAATCGAAGAAAATTTTAAGAGGCAAAAGAATATTTTATTTTTATTTTACTTTCTTTACTTTCTTACTATATGAACAAGTAAGGAAATTTTTTATATTTTTTATGCTATTTCATCTCATTACATTTCTATTTCATATTTTTTTTATTATTTACATTATTTTCATGCCAACCAACTAAAACCTAAGTTTTATTAAAATATTGGGCTAAAAAAATTGACATTTATACATAATTTAAATAAACATCAACAATAAAAACATTAACTTGCTATTTAAACTTTTTTCAAGAAAAGATTCAATTTAAAAATAAATAATTGAATAACATCATCTAATGATAAATAATTTCATAAAAAGTTCAATTAGAATATTACAAGTTCAATCATACGAGAAAAATATTGTTCATCACGTTAGACATTTCCTAAAAACTTGACCCCACGGTCTATATATATATATATATATATATATATATATTTAACCAATTTCTTTGCAGCAAACTCCCCCCAAATGATCGCAAATATTATTTTCGGGACAAAATGGCATCAATCGCATAAATATAAGTCAATGATCACTTTTCAACATTATTGTTAATGCAAATTGTAAGATTGACAAAGATAATATACAAAGATAAGTATAGTTATAAAACCTAATTTGCAAAATGGAAATGTATTGGTAGGTAATGTTTATACTTTGTATATAATAGGGATTGAAATCCTTTTCTTTGGCACTTATTTTATTTCTTTCAACCTTTAATTATTTATATGACTCTTTGAAATAAAAACAAATAATTCTCCAAAGAACATCCACGCTGCCAACCTCTACTTTCGATATTGTTCCTAAGATGATGAAGAAATGAGCAGTAAAGGTCATTGTGAACACATATATAAGGAAAGAAGTTGTCAAAATTATTATTGTAGTAGTCAGAGAATATAAATTGTAAAAGACCAATTTTTGAAAATGACATAAACATATAAAACAAATAAAATGGAAAAATTGAGCACAAATTCTTTGGAGTATATCATACCCTTTGTCTAATTTTATGTTTTCTTCAATGAAATTAGGCTATTTTTGGAACAAAATAAGAATTTATTAACTACATAATGTTGTCAAAAACATTCAATATCGTAGTTGACATTCTCGAAATATTTTCGCTTCCCCTAGCTCAAGAACCTGTTCATGTCACTGCTCATATATGTGCGACTTTAACATCATTTTCTGACCATCACAACAAACATTTCCATGTAAATAAAAGAGGTTAACACTTACGTAATAGTCTTGTATTTGCCATAAAACATAACAGGACAAACTACACGATATTAAGACTCAATAGACGGCCATCATAGAATAAGATCAAAGACTCGAGAACTTCCTCTCCATCATAACTCATACCCCTGGTAAGAAGTACGCACCTAACGAGCACAACGATAAGGATGGGAAAGTCTCTTCCTTGTGAAACATCTAGAGGCTGCTGGTTTTGAGGTCTTCCAATTCTTATTAGATGGAGGAGAATCAAGAATGAAGAAGTGATATAATAACGTTTCTGCCATAATAATGATATGAAGAAGGTCACAAAAAGAAAATACCATAACTGAAGCACCACTTTAAAAAAAAAAACAGGCGAAGTTCCAGTGTCACTTTGCTGCTTTGATTTCAACTTGTGCACACAAACTCTCGTGAGTTAGAACGGATCGATTGCCCAAGCAAAGATGTACTCCTTTATAAAATGGAGAATAATAAACAGTATATCAAGCACATGCAATGCAGCAACGACAAATTCATTAACTAACTTCATTATCTTGGCTAATTAAACTCAGAGGAGATGTTCCAGAAAGTCAATCGTAGAGAAACTAACAAGCATAATTTTATACTGCTGATCCGTAAATAGTTAATATAAATAAAAGACAGCAAGACACAACAAATTGTAATTAAAAAAGTTGGAAAATGGCAGTTGCAAGTGTAGCGATAAATTCAATTATGAATGTTATGCAGCAAATTTGATACAACGTCACCGAAGTTAAATTCACAACAGTGATACCATCTACTCAAAGTAAGCCGTGAAGAACCAAGATCAAAGAAAGATTATCCACAAATCTAACAAACATGAACTTCCTCAATAAGATTCGGAAAATGTTAAAAACAACTTGTAAGATCCTTTTGTAGTTGAAGGACAAAATAAAAACTTCATTTTAGACTATTAACATCAACTGTAATGGATTACTGATTAGCATGTCGATAACTAGGCCGTGACGATCGGAGGTGACCGCCCAGATCGACAAACTTGACGAAGATGAGTTGGAACATGGTGGTCTGGTGGCCAGAGGCGGCGCCAAAAGGCAGCTGTCTCGCTAAAATGGCAGGGGCGATAGGTTAATTGACGGAATTTTGCAGTCGGATTCCAGCAAACCTGGCGGCTAGTTGTGGCGGGGAATGGTCAGAATGTCTCATCCAGGATGAGGGCCGTCGAACGGGCGTTGAGTTACTGCTGGAGGCGGGGGCTGGTCGGCTAGAAACCTCCTCAAAGCGATCCCGTGGTGATCTATTGCCTCTGTCCTTCTTCAGTGAACAGTTCTTGTGGTCGGCGGTGACAGGACTCCAGTCGGATGGGTAGCCGGTGATGCAAGGAGGCGATCGGATGTGACGGCGTGTTTGGAGGTGGCCCTGGCCGGTTGCTTGTGCGCGTCTTCTTGCTCCGGCGACCACTTCGCATGCAGAATACGGAGACTTCTTGCTCCCGACAGAGGCGGCACTCTGTTTAGAAATGATGACAGCTTGAAGGTGAATGGCTCAGATGTCGGATCCTGTCGTGAGGATTTTATTACTAATGTTTTCGAAAATCATTTTGCACAATTTAACCACGCTCTACCGCACCAACGATAGATCAGCTGTTTTGAAACCAAGGATAGGTAATAGCTGTTTTGAAATCAACCGCTTACCGCAATACTGACACACAAGATGAACTTGGCAACAATAAAAATAGATAATTTATATAACTCGCGAGCTTTAAAACAATCTGATACAACTAAAATATGGCTTGTTTACATAAAAACGAACTTGATAAAACATAGTTGGAGCACTGTCAAGTTTTACAGGGCCTAGTTCCCAACTAGGAGACCTCAACTAGTTGCCTCAAACAGGGTATATTTTGTTCAAAAACAGGGCATATTTTGTTCAAATGGGCTGAACTAAATTTAACCAAAATTTTAAATTATAAATAAAATATTTATTAGATGTTGAAATTGTTTTCTGGCATAGTTATTCAATAAATACCGGTTAAAATTCAATGGTTAAAGAAAAATCTAAAATTTGCGCTAATTCTAGATTTAAAAAATATGTATGAATTAGAATGGCCTAAAACGCTCCGGATTTAAGCGGGGTACGCACAGTACCAAATAAGACTGACCGGTACAAGCATGAAAGAGGAGAAACATAACCACAAAAGAGAAAGTAATAATAGTTGCCATGTAGTGAATGCCATACCATTCCTAAAGGATATGGAAAGGGACGATACTACTGCATGTGTCATGTTGCAACAAGTTAATTAAATGTTGCTTGGAAAGGGAAAAATAAAATAAAACTTAAATGTTGGAAGAGACAATAATCTCCCAGTTAAAAAAAATGAATGTGACTCAATGTTGTCACAAATCTTAAAGGGAGAGTTTGATCGGCTTTTTATTTAGTGATGGACGTACACACAAAAAGGGGCCATTCAATCGAATACGTACGCAACAATGGTTCGCCTTTCTTTTATTCAAAAACTCTAATAAACTAGGTGTAGTTATAGGCATTAGTAAACTCAGGGAACAATATGCAAGAGATATATCACATGCCCATTCTTTCAGTAAATACAATAGTGGTTTTGATGCCTATCAATTCTTCCTAATAAAGGGCCTGCAAAAGTCGAGCTTGAGTTAAAAATACAATATTTAGTCAATCAAAATACACAAAAATAAAAATAATAAGTTAGATCATCACAATCTATCACATCAATATCCAATTTTCAATTTTAAAGTTTATCTCTAATATAAGTTATACATATAAGTTATACGTGGCGCAATATCTTAACTAATATATGTTAAGGGAGAGAAACCAAGAGCACAAATAAAAGATTTTTTCCTATGAGAAAAAAAATATTCTCCAAGGCACAATTAGAAGAAACACAAATGACTAGTCCAAATATGTCTTCTTTGGTGGACTTTGTATAAAGAATTTAAAAATAAACTTGAAAAACTTTTGACTAACACTTTTTCCGTATGTATGTGCCAACCCCCACCAACTATCATCCCTATCTACTGCTCTTATAAATAAAAGGAGAAATTAAAGTCTTTCGTCAATCAAACAGTAGGAAATTTGACCAATCAAATTATTTAAAAAAATATAAAAAGTAAATCAAATTATTATATTCTATCTTCTTATTTAATTAGAGTATCTTTAAAAATCAATGTCTATCTTATTATTCAATAAAGATTTATCTATAAAATTAAAATTTATTTCGGAAATAAGCTGAGTAGGACGCGCCATCTAGCCTAGTTGTTAATTATTCTTTTTATTCCTTAGGTTGTCCCTGGCCACTCCTTTTGAGTTGGACACACCACAAAGCACTCCGCACTAAAAGGAATGGCCCAATACACCGACTGGCAATCAAAAAAATTAGAGCTCTCATTTCATAGCATATATGCAGAGATAAAACTTAATTTTGTAATAGCAACTAACTAATAAAAAAAAACACTTGTACAAGATCTAAACCTTTGCTTAACAAACAAGACACTAATGCAACGAGACTCGAGATAGATTTTGAGAAATGCAAACTCCCGAATTGGCCCACTATACAAACGCAGGAGCAGGTTTTGAGTAAGTCCTGCTTCTGCAAACCGATCATCATAAAAAACAATAGCAAAAGATGTTACAGTTTCTGTCCTCGTTGCTCGACTTCAAAACATAGAATCATCATGGAATTTTTAATCATGCTTTCTAAGTAAATCAATAAGTCTCTTCATTACAATAAAACAAATTATTCGTTTGCCCTAAATGCATATATAATTGATGCCTCTATAAGTAAACCATCAACTTAACCATTAGTAAAATAAAACTCTACAAACACTAAAAAACAACTCCTCATTTAAAAAAATCCAACATGGTTCAATAAGACAAAAGATACAATCAAGATCACAATCATGACATACACAAGTAAATAGCTAGCTGCTGTTGCAAAATCAAGCAAAGAGCCAATGACATAATCAGCATACCTTTGATGCTCTCTCCACAAAGCTAATTGATAGGAATGCAACACAAGCATCACTAACATGAGGAAATTACTATCCAAATTCTTGATAAAGACACTGTTCTCCACAAAAGAAAGTAAGTTTGCATCAAGGATTTGATCAGTCATAATGCCATCATTTAAAACAAGTTGAAAATAATGGGCAAACACCATGACAACCAAATCCCTGATGTTCGGGACAAATACCCAAAATGATTGGTCCTTAATTCATAAAAGCCTAAACTTCAACTGCCACACATACAAATCAAGCAAAGAAGATTTGGAAAATAAATACAATTAAGATTGCAATGAGACATACACAGTTAACAGCTAGTGGCTATTGCAAAATCAAGAAAAGAGCCAAAGACTTTGATGCTCCCTCTCCAAAACTAATTGATAGGGTATGCAATCATAACTTACATGAGACAAATTACTATCCAAGTTCATGATTAAGAGACTATTTTTTCACAAAATAGAATAGTTTACATCAAGGATTTGACCTGTCATAAATTAAAACAAGTTCAGAACAATGGGTAAACACCATGACGACCAAATCCCTAAAGTCCGAGACTAATACCCAAAAAAACCAATACTTGGTAACAGCAATGGCCTAAATTTCAATTGCCACATAAATGAATTCATTTAATTTTGCAACACATACTCAAACATTAATAAACTAGCTGTTGACAGAATGATAATAATAATCGGTGCGGATATCCTCCCGATCAACGACGACAATGGCATAGATGGCATAGATGATTCCGGGAAGGTAGCCCAGAAAAGTCAGCAACAAGCAGATGCAAAACTCCACCTAAAGTTTTACCACAAAAAAAAAATCAACTTTTATGAATCAAAATTCCGACAGCAGAAAAAAAAACACACACACAATTCAAGAGATACTTATCTCAAGAACCCAGATTAGAAAAAGGGGACAACAACGAAGGTAAAAGCTTACGCTGCAGCAGCCATGGCGGAAGAAGACTCCGAGGGGAGGGAGGATGATGGCGAGGAGGATTTCCAAGCAAAGAGCGGAGCCCTCGGAACACATCTGTGTAGGGAAAGAGAAAAGAGAAGGAGGTCAAAATCCAATGGCTCGAGCGCTCAGATTCGCTATAAGCTACGTTTTCCCCGTTCCTTGGTTTTGATGCCCATTTCGTATCAAGACGAAATATCAATCTACCCCTTTTATACCATTTTTTATACATTAAATTTAGCAAGTCATAACTAAATACATTCTATTTGGCTTAGCGTTTAACTTAGGTTGAATCGTCACACTTTGATCTGTGGTTCAGTTTGGTTCGTGGCTAAGTTTGCTAATTAGCGGAGTGCATGATAGCCAATGGTTGGATTACAAGGAAATATCATATGGGGTACACGTGTTTATTTATTATTTTATGCATTATAAGGTTAGTTTACGGCCATTTCTCCATTTGGAATGCATTTTTGAGGTTATCGGTTGGCCTTAAACATGAATTAAGAATAAAAAATATGCCAGTTGTACCTATTTGATATTCTCTTGAAATTTGTGTCAATATGTATTTTTAGCTATTTGACATTTTTTAGGTCGTTTGGCTTTTTTTCCTCCATTTCCATTTATCTAGTTTTCTTTTGCTTACAAGAAATTTTTCTCCTGCTACGTGAATCTAATATTTCATTTCAATCGGTAAAAACCATCTCTTTCACTTCACGCCTTTGTGTTTTAATCAAATAGCATTCCGTCAGATAGCAAAAGATTTAATATAAACAGATAATTCTCAAATAAAGTATTAATTAGAAAGAAAACATTTATTCAATAAAAACTATTGGTTCTTAGTCATCTCTGACAACAAATTAATAATTCAATCACATTTTGTGTAAAGTTCATTGAGAACTTTCCATTAATATATTATACACACATGTCCGCGTATCAAGCCCACATGTGCACCATGTCATCAAACAGGATATATGCTAATTCTTTATCAACTATGCACACACCTGAGTTAATACTTAAATAATTGTACCCTTTGACCTTCTATGTAATCTCTTCTAACCTTGAGCCTTTATATTTCTCAGACTAGAACTCCTCTATTAATTAGATCACCACACTTGTGTTCCTTGTGTTGTCAACTCTTCACGGTCGTTGACTGCCAATAAAGCCTTTTCTCTTTTCCCAAATACATTTTTTATAGTTGGGAACCCTTGTTTCGTGATTTTTTCATCTTTTAACCGTTGATTGTGATAAAATATGAAGCTAAGTTTACCAATTTATAGATATTTTCTCTAGGGCTAATTGCTATCAAGAAGATATGGGCCGATCGATTCTTCAAGGTACTAATTTATCCCATTTGTCAATGTTTGGCTACTTTGGTATACACAACCTTGGTGAAGGTAGTAAGACATGGTGTAATACCCTAATTCTGCCCAAAGAATGGACAAAATCTTGATTTTATAATCTGAAAAACTATTCGTTAGACCACTAGCTTACAAATTTTACAAAAGCGGATCTCACCATCAAGAAGGCTTAATACAGTAACTTTACTGAGCTTACATACACAATGCATGCAATCATACTACCGTAGGAAGTCTCTTACTCCTAAGGGTCTTAATATGAGCGCCATGAGTCATAACAGAGACAACACCTCCCTTGCAACTAAGAAGGTGATTTTACAGATGTAATGATCACTGAGTTATATACAGGCAATACTTCCAATGCAGCTAAGAGGTTGAGTTCTTTTATCATGTAGAATGCAAGATCCAATTTTTATACTTAGTTTCAACCTTTGAGTTAATTAACTTATTATTAGATGATGCTGATCTTGTAGTAAAATAAACACTGAGTTATGGTTACTTGTTCCACATACCTCGTAGACAAAAATTAAATAAGTAGATGCATCATCGTGTGCCAAGGCATCAAACCCTAACACTTGGTCTTCACGTGGACCCTTCAAGTGGCATAAACAATAAGTTCCTCCAGCCTACATTCCTCTATCACACACACACACAGCTGCATCTAAATACATCTTGCGTACCTTAATTGCTCCTAGTCATGCTACAGAACTTTGAGGCTAACACATTCTACAGACGATTATTAGAATGCCTCAACGTTAACACCATGTATGATGATAATAATAATATAGTAATAAATCATAGACCACATGTAGCATATTAAGTATACCAACAGAGGCTTTAGGGAACCTACCCATCATATATACATCACATAACCCCGTAGTTCCAAAAATACATAAGTCCTAAAATCCTAAAATAAATAAGTCACACAGGCCAAATACATGGGTCCGATACAAAACTCAGCATAATACAAACACATATAATATCCCCCGCCATGAGCCTATCGATCTGTCCACCTCTACCAGTCACAAATACGAGTACACACCTACATATATATAGAAAAATCGTTAGTAATCAAATAAGTTTGATTACCGCTATGAAAATAACTACTAATTAAACAATACTAGTCGATGAGTATCTTAATACTTATGATAAATCATAATACTTCCAAAGCACATCACAAGGCAGTAAGCTTAGGCCGACATGACCGAGTATTATAAAAAAGTCAGATCAAATCAATGACTTTATACTTACATACATATACTTATGCCCTCACATTCTCCATATATCTCCAACTATGGTACTCAAGTGGCTCAGAACAATGATAGTGACACGATTTCCAAAAATTTGCTTCATTCACAATACCCTGCTTACATTACACTACTTTCGGGTGAAAATGAGTTGTAGTGCAATTTGTACATACCCTTATTGCTGACCATCATATTCATGAAAACTATAAAAATTTGTGTATACTTATGTAGTAGGCTTAGGTAAGGGTATGTATCATAAGTTTGTTGGATCTTTCACTTCGAAAACCATAAAGGGATCTCATCATTAAAGTTTTGTTAAATTGCAAAAATATTCGGCTAAATAGCCCAGCATCAGAGGGATATGATAAAATACCGCCGACGCCATCCTACATCTAAAACTCGATAAACACCTAATCCATGAAGTCAAGCAGTGATGAAGAATAAGAGTCCTACAAACCAAGATGAGTTGAGCTCCTTGTCCTAACTAGGCGAGCTCACTCCACGTACTGAACAAAGAGATGAAACTCAGATCTTGATCAGATTACATCGGCATGCAAAACGAGGCAATGCCTCCACACATTCACGATTTAGAAAAAACATACTTACCTTAATTATCTTACTTAGTAGAGTGTTTAACCTCATTTGGTACCTTTAGTGAAAGTCTCATACCTAAGGTTTCGTCAAATAAAAACACGTTTTTGCTTGTCCTCAATCTTTTTTCAAACATATTAATCATTATTTTTTAATTAAATTAGTTTTGATATAATTGTAATTGTGGATACTTGCATAGATATTTTTTTGTAATGATCATAAAGTAGGATCAATGATTTGTTAGTGTATATTTCATTTACACTATATAGTCATGATCATCATGAAATAATTGGCTAACAAAGGTATTATAGAACCTTTAATAAACATGCATTTTGTTGCACATTAAATTGCTCAAATAATTCCTTCTAGTTTTAAGTTTTTTTTCATGAGTATATAACTAGAACCAAGCTTCCATTAGATGAAATAATTTGACATCTATAACATATTGTTTAAGGGTAAGGAATTAAAATGACAATATTTATTATAAAACATGGGCCCTCCACTTGAGGGTTTTACTGTCGATTCGATTGTTACTTGAATCAAGTTAGTAGGGTCTTGTCCTTCTTGCCGTGGTTTGTGTATGGTATGGTGTAAGTTTGTCCAGTCTTAGCCTCCTTCAAGGGCCAGTACACCTGTTTAGATGCTGCAAAACTAAATTTTTTATTTTTGGTCCAGTTGAGTTGTATATAGAAAGATGCTAGAAACTGTGTCCCTCGCGTGTCTAAGTTTTTGGGTTTTGCACTAACCCAACCCATGTTTCTTTAGCTAAGCTAACCTATATCTCTTTATCTAATCTAACTATACCTCTTTAGGTATGACACCCATACCTATGGCATTACAAAGTCAACACATACCTCTTTAGGTATGACATTTATACGTATGACATCACCAACCAAACCACCATTTTTCTATAAAACACATCCCTTCCCTCACCTTTTCACCATTTCTCCTTCCCTCCTCACCTCCACAACCTACTTCTCTTCTCCTTGGCCTTCTTCTTCCTCCTTGGAGCTCTAATTACCCTCCATATTTCTAGCCTCATAGGGTGGTAGGTTTTGAGGTTGGATGCCTCAAAACATCTCTCATTGGTCTTCCCTCATTAGCTTCATGTTTGTGTTATCTGTATTGCTCATTGTTTGATGTATATCACTTCTAGTTTTGTGCGATTTCTTTTTATTAATTTTTTAGCATGTATATATGCATGTTAGGAGTATTTTTAGTACTCATTTATCTTATTTAGCCATGCAAATGAATAGATATGTTTTTAATAATGTACATAGGTCACTCATATGCATTGTTTCAGTATAAAAATCACATCGTGGCATTACATTTGCACGATTATTGTTTTGTTACACTCATAACAAGTAGTTATACAATTTTTGCGTTGTGTGTTTTACCTTCCATAACTTAGAATTTACATGTATGATGGTAAAAGTAAGGAAAAGTGGCAACTTTCACCGTTATAGTGACATAAGCCCCCTTTCTCCAATTTTTACTCTCTGACCATGTAGGATTTGTTGATCGACAACATGTCATTTTGTTCATGGTTGATGTTCATGATGATTTGGATGTATGCCATGATGGTTGTACTAAGCATATTTTATTGTTATATTATTATATTATTACTGTGGAGCTGCAATACTTTGGGGCAAGGCTAACCATCGTCTGCGGGGTATACAAGCCCCAGAGTCATGGAACATGATGAGGAACTAAGTTAGGTACACGAAACATATTTGGTTGTAGCTATTTTTGTGTTAGAGTAACGTGGATGGAGGAGCTTACTGTTCACACTACTTGAAGACCCACGTGAAGTTCGCGTATTAGGGTTTGAAGTCGTGATACTCGATGATGTTGTGTAATTCTCTAATGCTTTAATTATTGCTTACGTAGGGTATGTAGAACAGGTAACCATGACCCTTGTTTAAATACTCGCATCATCTTCATGTAACTAATAAGAAGATCTAAGACAATTACTTGAACTAAGTAGAAAGAATAGAATGTATGCAACAACATGCAACTTCAAAATTATAGCGGGGGTGTGCTTTTCTACAGTTGGGAGTGGTCATTGCATTTTTAAAGTCACAGTTCATAGTCGTAGGGGAGGTTCTGCCTTTGTTACGACTAGGATTCTTTTAAGTCTAAGATCCACCTTTGTAGTACGAACTCTTGATGCATTATAAGAAAACCAAGTCTAGTGCCTGTCTTAAGACTTCATGAAGGGTTGAGATCACCTTCCGTAAAGTCTATACGTGACAGCCCAATGAGTAGCTTCCAAATTATTTTATCATAATTTGGTCCGTCCCTTCGGGCCTAATTGGGGTGTTACAACTTGGTCTTAAAGCCAACCTCTTGAACTATTAAGGCAGCGCACTTTCAGAATGTGTGTGTTATATGCACATATTGTATGTTGTATGATATGTTCGTATGATATGTTGTATGTTTATATATTGTAGGTGGTTGCACTCTTTAACACCCCCTACCACCCCGAGCTGATACACAACCTAGCTGGCATGTATGTTTTTGTGTGTGCTTTTGATAACCTCCTTTTTGGTATTTCTAATGGTCAGTTTGTGTGTGGTAGTTTGCAAGCCACAATTTGTAAGCCGTGTTTGTCAATTAGTCTGTGCTTAGTGTTAGTGGTCAGGTTGTCCAAGAAGATAGCAGGAAGACGCCAAGGTAGGCCACCGCTATGCCGTAGGCCTTCCCCTGACAAGCGATCCCGAGCACTCGTCCAGGAGCCAATGGTGTATCCACAAATAGAGCTGATTACGGTCATGTGAGAGGAGCAACATGCTCCAAGGGAAGAGCATATGAGAGCCATAGAGGACCAGCTATGGTCCCATGAGGAGATAACCCGGCTGTTGGATATAGTCTAGGAGATGGCCATGGTCGTGGCCAGACTTGAGAAGAGGCCAACAGGGGCAGAGACACTTGTTGAGGCCTCAAAGCCTGAATGAGTACCGCCATTGCCATTGCCACCAGCTCAGTATCTCCATATTCTACCAGTGCATCCGGCTCTAGGGCTGTATGGGATCCCTGCCCTTGGGATGCTAGAGGGAGTTCTGCTCCCCAAATAGACTGGCAGTGAAGTGGAGACGGCTAGACCCCGTCATTTTGATGTTGGAGAGGGCTCGGGCAATCAGGGCCCTAAGCAACCCCATCACAGTGGGGAGCATTGGGATGTAGAGCGCTTCCTGAAGAACGAGGGTTATCTATTCTATGAGAGCATGAATCTTAACGTCGTGTTGGAGTGGATTGATGCAGCTAGATTAGCATTGGTACACCTGAGGTATCCCCAGAGCTATGAGTGGGCGTAGCCACTGAGGCTATGCAGAGCATGGGTAGACTCTGGTGGGACCTCTACCCACACAGACTTTCCAGAGGGCATAACCCTCAAGCAAATTACATGGGACAAGTTTGGGGAGGTCTTATACTCCTAGTACATCTCCGCCATTGTCAAGGAGAAGAAGAAGATGGAGTTCTTATCTTTGAGGCAGTAGGAGGGTATGCTCATAGTGGAGTACTTGTATAGTTTCCTTATGCTAGAGAGGTTTGCCCTAGGTAGCTTCTCATCAAAGAGGGAGAGGACTGCCTAGTTTGTATCTGGATTACGCATCAGTTTGTGAGTGATTGTGGCAACATTCTCCTGTGTGACTTTTGCAGAGGCCATCATGAGGGCACTACAGTGCGAGCATGCCCATGGCTCGCACCATCAGGTCAAGCGCACCGCACCGTCTAGCAATAAGGGGCAGAAGAACAAGGCACAAGATCAGCAAGGTCCATAGCCTCAGAGATAGAGAACAGATGGTGGAGTGACAATGTACGCAGTTGAGGGGCAGTATGTGCAGAGGTTCCTCCATCTGACAGAGACCTTACAAGGATAGTGAGGTAATTTCTAGGAGTACCATGTCTGTACAAAGTACCAAAGATGCCATCAGGGTGCTTACAAGAGAGCCATCGGTGCATGCTTTGCATGCAGAGATAAGGGGCACTGTGCAGCTGACTGCCTGAGGTAGCCCTATCAGCATTATCGTCCCCAACAGCAACAAGGACTGCCAACATTGCCGTGGTAGCCACTTTTCACCGCACCACTTAGCCTAGCCTCAGGGGCAGCAAGGGAGAGGCAACCAACAACAGTGGGTGTAGGGTCAACAACAGGGCCACCAGTGACAGAGAGGCCAACACGGCTAAAGGGGTCGAGGTTAGGATCAGTAGAGGCTAGCAGGCCTAGCTACGTTGGACATTGGGCAGGTACCAGCACAAGATGTGGCATAGGATGACGGGTAGATATAGGGTGATAGGCTAAAGCAGCTAGGCAGGCTGTATGTTGTGAGTGCATAGAAGGTGAATTAGGATGCAGTTGTTGTAAAACATGTGACTCAAGTCAGGGTTTTATAGTCTGAACCAGTTGGTTCGACTGTTATTTTAAGTAGGGTTAATTTTAGAACTTGTGTACCGAGCTGAGGCTGGTCTTGTATTAGGAACAATGAGAGTCATGTGTGCCCAAGTATATGATGATAACGTCAGTAAGACAATAGCAAAATGAGTTATCAGAATATATTAGAGTATGCAAGATTTTCTTTATTTATTTTAATTAGATCGTAGAATTATTTTTAAGCTGAATAATGCATTAGAACGCGTTACAGGAAGTTTGGGGGGGGGTTATTAGTTATAGAGTATGTCATTGTAATGTTGTGATGTGTATTATGTTTTAAGAGATTTTTCCCTGTTTTGTCTGGATTTTTTTGGAATTATTACGAGTTAGTAATATTTTTTTCGAGTCGAAGTTGAGTCAAGTTTTAATTATGAGATGACCACTTGTTTTCTTCCCTCGACACCTTACAAGATGACTCTTGACCTTCTTTCTGACCACTCATTCCCCTCCCCCGACACCTATTTATTCCAAACCTCCAATGCCGTCACCATCTAGCCACCACCATCCTCCTCACCTAACTCCCTTCTCCTTTTTCTCCCTTCCCTCTCACCTACAATCCTCACTTGAGCCAGCCACAACCTTGTCACCGTCGTTGTGTGACGATTAGGTATAGAATTTTACTCGATTTCATTTGATAATGAAATGTTTTATGATTTTATTGTGATGTAAATGCTGTGATTGTAAATAGGTGATGATTTAAATTTAAATACATATTAACGGATGATAATAGTGAATTCGAGTATGAATTTAAATGCATGTAAATAGATGTTATCTTGTATGGATTGGTGAGGAGTGTTGCATTCATACATTATACTGGGTGTTAGCATTTAGTCTTATTGTGTAGGTATGAGTAGAAGCTCGCTGCCTAGGCGCGAGGA
>JAURVB010005946.1:0-24713 GCA_033002965.1 Piper betle | reverse complement strand
TATCTGAAAGTCTTTATGAAAATGTAGGTGTAAGCCTTTTGTAAATCAATGCACACTGATACATTGTTACCATCCAATTGGAGTTGCAAGAAAGGGCCTAAGAAAATTTGTACAAAGTGAAACCAAGAAAAAAACAAAAGAAAGAAAAGAACATAGAAGAAGTGATTAAAATTTATTTAGTTTTTAACTAAATAAAATTTTCACTCTGAAATCCAACTGAAGTTTTTCACTCAGAAAAGCAAATAATAACCGTAACAGTTTTTGTGATTATACAGAGAACTTAACCCTTCCATCATCTGCTGCACTTCCCTTGAAAATTGCACATTTTCCTCTCTGCTCCAGTATTCTGAGTGCTCTCATCAATAGTTCGATCAATACCCTCCAGCTCTGATCGAAGATTAAACTTTAGAAAGATGACCAACGAGCTAAATTAAACAAGTCTGATAAATAATTACATTGATCAGCACCTTGTTTAGCAAGTATTATTCAAGCTTATAACCTATTCTTCTCCATGCAGTAAAAAAGTAGCCTCAATTTGTTTCCACAACATTATAAACATAACTATCCCATAATTCAAGTTTTTGTACCAAATAAAATCTGGTAAACCAAAATTTCAGAGTTTTCTCGTTCCAAGAAATAAAAGAGAAGAAAAAATAGCACTCCCACTACCCGTTCCACAACTTTCTATTCCAGAGCGCAGATCATCCACGCTCTTCACACTGTCCTCAAAAACTATTGTCTTTAACCTTAATACACAAAAAATAAAAAGCAAGTGAAAAATGATTCACACATATAAATACATATATATCTCCAACTGCCCAAACCCCAAGTTTTGTTCTGCTTACAAAGTTTAAGATACAATCAGCCCAACCTTGAGTTCGCAAACACAAAATGAGGCATTTCCTGTGTAATTTGTCCTTCCATTCTGCACGTCCTAAATAAAGGAACAAGGAACAAAAACTGAATATTTTCTGGTATCTTCATTAACCATATTGTTACGTTGAAAACACACCTTCAGACACCAATGCTGAAAGGAATGCTTCTTTAGCTTCATGGCTAAGGGATCCTGTATTGCCACGACATGGAGTAGATACATTACACCAATGGAAAAACTACAGCTCACATACCAATCGATGTAATATAAATATTTTTAAAGAAAGCGGTATGGAGAAAATAATTACTTTCAATTGCTGAGTTTGTGAATAATGGAAGATCTTGATCAAGTCCAATTAGAAATATTTTTTGACTTCTGCAATACTCAAGTATAAGCTCTTTCCAAAGTTGAATTTGCTTCTCTCTCGTTTCTCTTACTGGTTAAAATCCCTTAGTGACTCCTTCTGTCAAATGTGTCTCTGCAATTATATAATTGACAAGATTACATACAGAATAGAGTAGTAAAGAACTCCAGCTTTTCAAAGTCATTGCCAAATATGAACAAAAAGGGAGAATGCACTGCCCGACAAAAGATTAAAAACCATGTTTCAGTAAATGGCAACAATTCTTAAAGTCAAATAAAGGGAGAATGCACTTTCTGCAGAAAGTCGAATATGCTACATTTTCTTCAAGTCAAGGCTTGAACTAATAGCCCTTTCATTCAAGCTAATTAACCACAACAGTCTAGGATCACTACAAGCATCAATGACAAAGTAGGATTGGCAATCAGTTTATCACATCTCAATCCCTCAATTGAGCCAGACGTCAATAAATTGAGTAATAAAATTTAAAACAAGGATTCAAATCACACATTGACCTCATAGATACAAACATCTGTGAAAAAAGAATTTTTTGAGGTAAATATTCTATGTTAATTCATACTGAGAATGACCTATTAAAGTCATAAAAATCGATGCGAAATCGAACTTGAAAGGTGTAATCATATGATCAAAATATTATCCATAATGTGGAACTAAACTCATATAACTAGTATAAGACATGGCAGCAACCAAATTATGAGCAAACTTAAGACTGATTACAACCACTCTGACCGAGATAAGCACTCTACCCAGCTTCCAATGCAAGTTATAACTACAACATATGTTCTAAATATTCTACTCTAAGCATAAATTGGTCTAATTTCAATGACATTTAACCCATTTCAGAACACAGTTTGTGCTAATACACCCAATTACCAAGCTATAACGCTCCAGTCTTCCTATTCTACGCCGTGTCCAATCCACCGACTGCAAAACGTCTCAATCACTGCCCATTCAAGCTCCATTTCCAGCATGCTTGAAACTCCAAAAGCCAACAAGATAGACACAACCTTGTTAATTGATTTTACAGAGCACTTATTAAAACTATGTTCATAAATGTGTATATGATACCCATCTCATGCTTTGTATTATACATGGTTGTAAAAATTGGAATCGAAATCGAAATCGGTTTTCGAGGGAGCTAATGAATCGGATTGAATCGGTCTAAAATCGGACAGGAATCGGTTTAGTTTAATCGGTCCAAATCGATCATATATAGTAATTTAACAACTCATAACATAAATATATAAAAAATTAGATATTGATGTTATTTTGATATTATTGTGTGTATTATATTTTAGGATATTTTTTATATTTTTTGGATTTTTAAATTATTTTTAATTAATTATTATTTTTTACACGAGTCAGAATCAAGTCAACTTTTAATTATGAGAATGCCACTCCTGCTCTTCACCCCTACAGTCCCCGCCCTGTCCCCCTCCTTGCGCATCTGCCCCACCCCGCCACCCTAATCCCATCAGCCCTGATCTGTCCCCCACTGGCCCTGCCTCCCCCTCCGACCCCGTCCCGCCCTATCAGAGCGAAGGGGCGGCAATGGTGGCGAAAGGAGAACAAGGGGTATTTTCATCATTGTAAACGTTAAATCCCTATTTTGCCTATGTATAAATAATTTATATAATATAAAATTAAGGGTATTTTAATAATTTAGCCAAAACTGATTCAAAAACCGATTCCACCCCATATTTGAAACAGATCCCGCCCGATCTGATTTAAATCAGCCGATTCCAAGTAGAATCGGCCGATTTTTCCAGGTATCATACCCCATTTTTTGTCCCTTGATGAACCAAACCCATATTAGAATTTGCTTGATACTAATCACGAGGCATTAAAAGAAAATGCAACTATGTGCATTGATGTCTACGCACAAAAATATAACATACGTATCACAAAGACCAAGGTCTTCCTTGCCAGATTAAGCAAAGCAGCCTCAAACAAAGCTCAAGTCGATGTCACATGTGATACCATGCGAAACTTCCTTGTTATTTCGTCCACTCTGGTTTGGAAGAGGTAGTTTTCTGCATGAGCAAAGCAGTTGGAAGTGGTGAGACCCAGCTCACCAATCAACCTAATGGACAATGTTATAGAAAGTTTGAACCAGAATCTTATTTGAAACTATTTTGAATCGAATATAAACAGGTCTGATTAGGATCGGACTCGCGAATAATGGATATCCGAACTAATCCCTAAACTCACCTATATTATCTACAATTAATATCGAATTTCACAAGCGGCAAAAGTTTATTATCATCATCGAATCCTATTCTATTATTTTATTAAATTTGGATATCATTCATATTTGACTATATATATTAAAATTCAATTGGTTTTTTATTCATGAACGTGCACTAGAAAAGCTTCAATTTGACTTGCAAAATACATACATCTCATCATTATATCACGAGCAGAATCAAATACTTAGACCTATTCCACTACTCCACACAATTAATCATTCAATAAAGCATTCAATGGGTATTAAGTTTACTCATAATAATACTATACTAATAACCATATATTACAACCATAATAACTACTAAGACCAAGCAGGAAAAATTATAAAATCATACACCACAAAAAAAAGTGAAGTTCACTCCCTATGTTTATAAATATTTACACAAAGTGCTAAAATTGCTTGTCACCAAAACTCTCTGTTTGTGCTAGCAACAAGGTTACGAGAAATAAAGTATTACGACCTAATTTCCTATTAAACTCTGTGTTTGTGCTAGCTGTCTATCCTTGAGTAACTCTCCAAAGAGGAATAAACAAGATTAAGATTTCACATTACCATCATCTTAAACTTTTCTTATTTCTAACACATTCGCTGATTTAACTTTATCTTTTGCTTTGGAAAGAAAAAGAAACTCTCAATAATTATGCTAAGAAAATATCATTTTTACCCGTAATAATACATAACGTACTTGAGAACATTGACATTTAGAGGGGGAAGGAGGAGGGTCCAGGAAAGAGCATGCTTAAGGTTGTTACGAGTCATCACATCATAATTAAAGATATTAGGTCACCACATAATCTTTAAAATTGTTGCAGAGAAGTCATCTAAAAATTAAAAATAAGCACCAAGGTAATAGTAATATAGTCCCGGGGCAAAATTACAGTAGCCAACTTCATTTCTTGTGCATGAGAGTTATTAGAAAAGTACTTAGTATTTTTTTTAATTCTCTCATCTTTAAAATAGAAAGATGGCCTTAAGGGGTTTAAATCGAGGCTCATTATAAGGAGCCAGCTTATAAAAAATGTTCTAAAGAAAAGACACGGAAATCAATTTTATTTATAAAGTTGTAAATACCATCGAAGTAATTGTCAGTGGAATTAAATAGATGTTTATTGTCTCTCTGTTTTGGTTCACAGGCGCCCCAAACAAAGTATGCCCAGACATTGCTTGTAAACATTATTAAAAATAAAGTATTCACATAGGTGATCATAAAAAATAAGCTAGGTGGTAGGGGTATTTAATCTTTGTAACAGGCCTTCAAAATAAAATGAAAATATATAGCGTGAGGCAAACAAAAGAGGACACGATGATGATAAGATAAAGTAGGGTAGCCAATAAAAGAAAAGATAGAATTTTTTTTCTCCTACTTTTCATAAAGTTTCTATAATTTCCACTGCAAAGAAAAATCAAAGAAGCACATGCCATCTTTTCCTTTGTCAAGGGCTTGTCATCATTAAATTCGTTGTCGGAAAGTAGGCCTCGAGTGGAATAATGTATTTCCCCTCTTCTAAGCATTATTGTATCAGCCATCATCACCTCTTTCTCTCAACACCTTCTCGACGACCACCAGTGGAATTAGCTCCCAAATCATGGCGGAGCCAATCATTACCTTGGTAGTAGAGAACCTCGTCAAGGTGGCAGCAACTCAAATTGCGTCGCTGTTGGATCTCACGAAAGAGCTGGCCAAGCTATCCAGTGAATTCGACGCTATCAATAAACTGCTTCAGGATGCAGAGACGAGGCAAATCAATGAGGAATTGAACTGAATCGCTAATTGGGGTTTGATTCTATTCGATTTTTGGCTTTTATTCAGTTATGCTCACCCCTATTAGTAGAAGTCATTGTTAATTAATTAAACTTTTTCTTTTGGTTTATAGGTTCCCACTCAAAAGTATACCAAGACATTGCTTGTAAAAATTATTAAAAATTTAAATTTAAAGTTACTCACATGATAGAAGATCATAAGAAAATAAGCATGGTAGGTGTATTTAATCTTTATAATAACGTGTCTTTAAAATAAAACAAATATATTTAGACTTAGGAGGCAAACAAAAGAGGACATGACAAGATGAAGTCGGGTGAGAAAGGAAAAAAAGGACAATAATTGAAGGCAAATAATTGAGGACATGATAATTATCTTTATTTCTACTTTTCAAAAACCTTCTTTTATTTTATTTTTAAGTAAAAAAGCTTCTTTAATTTGCACTTTCAAAAATAAGAAAATTGGGGAAGAGCGAGACTTGTTCAATCACTTTGGTAATGTTTGCTTTGACCGAGAGTGATGGGAAGCTTGGCCAGATCCCAAAGAAAGAAGCAGTTTCTCCACAATTACACAATTATTGACATGTACAGATTGAGACGTGGGAGAAATGAGCCAGCCATGAAGATGCTAAACATTATTCTATCACCATTTTTTATTCCCAAAAATATTATAATCACAGTTTTCCCACGTTGACTTGGACAACAGTTTGGCCCATCAATGTATGTGGGTTTAGCCTTCACTAACCTCGGTTGCAAAAATTGACTAATTTTATTTGGAATCGGCCGATTTAAATTAGACCGGAGGCGATCCACGTCAAAAAATTAGGTAAATCGGTCTTCGGCTCAAGTCCGTGAATCGATCGATCCGAGCCTATTCTAACCGATTCGAGCCGATTCCGGAATCGGCAAATTTAACCAAAAGTGATCCCAAATAAAGAATAAAGAAAGAAGCAACTTCTCCACGGTTATTGACATGTACAGATTGAGACGTGGGAGAGATCAGCCAGCCATGAACATGCTAAACAAAATTCTATCATCAATTTTTATTCCCAAAACCTTATAATCACCATTTTCCACGTTGACTTGGGCAACAGTTTGGCCCACCCATGTGTGTGTGTTTAGCCTTCACTAACAGGCAATGTCTGCTAACCATTAGCCACTTGCCACCGACCATTAAACATGGAGATAAATAAAATGTAAGCATTTCAATGAGCTCCAAATTTCACACCAAAATTCAAGAAAAGTTCGAACCCAAATCCGATCTAAAACTGTTTTAAATCGGATATAAACAGGTTGGATTAGGATCGGACTAGCGGACACCCATATTATTTACAATTAATATAGAATTTCACAAGCAACAAAAATCTATTATCATCATCGAATCCTATTATATTATTTTATTAAATTTGGATATCATTCATATTTGCTTTATATATTAAAATTCAATTGTTTTTTATTCGTAAATGTGTGCTAGAAAAGCTTCAATTTGACTTGCAAAATACATACATCTCATCATTATATCATGAGCAAAATCAAATACTTAGACCTATTCCACTACTCCACACGATTAATCATTCAATAAAACATTCAATGGGTATTCAGTTTACTCATAATAATACTATACTAATAACCATATATTACAATCATAATAACTACTAAGACCAAGCAGGAAAAATTATACAATCACACAACACAAAAATATATATATATAGTGAAGCTCTCTCCCTATGTTTATAAATATTTGCACAAAGTGCTAAGATTGCTCGTCACCAGATCAAATTAAGCTCTGTGTTTGTGCCAGCTGTCTTTCCTTGAGTAACTCTCCAAAGAGGAATAAACAAGAGTAAGATTCCACATTACCATCATCTTAAACTTTTCATATTTCTAACACATCGCTGATTTAACTTTATCTTTTGCTTTGAAAAGAAAAAGGAAACTCTCAATAATTATACTAAGGAAATATCATTTTTAGAGGAAGGTCCGGGAAGGAGCATGCTTAAGATTGTTATGTGATGGTGCCATCACAACATATTGAAAGATATTAGCTCACCACATAATCTTAAAAATTGTTGTAGAGAAGTCATCTAAAAAATTAATACAAGCATCAAGTTAATAGTAATACAGTTTCGGGGGCAAAATTTAAATACCCAATTTGATTTCTTTTGCATGACAGTTATTAGAAAAATACTTAGTACTTTTTTCAATTCTCTCACCATTGAAATGGAAAGATGGCTTTAGAGGGTTCAAATCGGGGCACATTATAAGGGGCCATCTCATAAAAAATATTCTAAAGAAAAAACACAAATCATTTTCTTTCACAAAATTGTAAATATTATAGAAGTAGTTGTTAGTGGAATTAAATCGATGTTTATTATCACTATATTTTGGTTTATAGGCGCCCCACACAAAGTATGCCCAAACATTGCTCATGAACATTATTAAAAATAAAGTATTCACATAGTAGATCATAAAAAAAATAAGCTAGCTGGGGGTATTTAATCTTTGTAACAAGCCTTCAAAATAAAACTAAAACATAAAACGCGAGGCAAACACTAAACACAAGTGGACACGAAGATGATAAGATGAAGAAAAGAAATGATGAAATTTTTTTTTCCACTTCCTTTTCAGAAAGTGTCTATAATTTCCATTTCCTTGTCATGGCCTTGTCATCATTAAATTCTTGTCGGAAAGTAGGCCTCTACTGGAATAATATATTTCCCCTGTTTTCATTTTGGCCCACCTATGGAATAATATATCTCCGTATTATTTTGATGAGTTAATAATTAGTTCACTTAATGATGGATTTGGGTAGAATATAAATTAAATATTATTATGTTTGTTAAACTTGAATTGGAAAATTTATCTAAAATTATATCTATTTTATTTATTATATTGGTATCTAACCCAAAATTATATTCAAAATAAAATAAAAATATATAATGTGAGGCAAACACAAGAGGGCACGTGATGATAAGATGAAGTAAGGTAGCCAAGAAGAAAATAGATGATTTTTTTTCCTCCACTTTTGAGAAAGTTTCTATAATTTTCACTTCCAAAGAGAAAAAAATAGTGCAAAGAAAAATAAAAGAAATACATGAGAAAAGTTTGCGGGGCATTGGACATGTGAGGGGCTTGTCATCGTTAAATTCTTGTCGGAAAGAAGCCTCTAGTGAAATCAACCTAAAGGATATGCTTCCCCTCTTCTAAGTATTATTGTATCAGCCATCACCTCTTCTCTCAACTCCTTCACCACCACCAGTGGAATTGGAATTAGCTCCCAAATCATGGCGGAGCCAATCATTACCTTGGTAGTAGAGAACCTCGTCAAGGTGGCAGCAACTCAAATTGCGTCGCTGTTGGGTCTCACGAAAGAGCTGGCAAAGCTATCCAGTGAATTCGACGCTATCAAGAAACTGCTTCAAGATGCTGAGACGAGGCAGATCAGTGAGGAATTGAACAGAATTGCTAATTGGGATTTGATTAGATTCGATTTTGGGCTTTTATTCAATTATGCTCACCCTTATTAGTAGAAGTCATTGTTAATTAATTAATCTTTTTCTTTTAGTTTATAGGTGCCCACTCAAAAGTATGTCAAGACATTGCTTGTAAAAAATGACAGAAGATCATAAGAAAATAAGCATGGTAGGTGTATTTAATCTTTATAATAACGTGTCTTTAAAATAAAACAAATATATTTAGATTTGGAGGCAAACAAAAGAGGACATGACAAGATGAAGTGGGGTGAGAAAGGGAAAAAAGGACAATAATTGAAGGCAAATAGTTGAGGACATGATAATCATCTTTATTTTTACTTTTCAAAAATCTTCTTTTTTTATTTTTCAGTAAAAAAGCTTCTTTAATTTCCACTTTGAAAAATAAGAAAATGGTGTAAACAAAAAAACAAAGCAAAAACAATAATTGAAGGCAAGTTTAAGACGGCAGTCGTCGAGCTATAATTGAAGGGAAGTTTAAACCAAAATAAAACAAAAATATATAGCGTGGGGTCAAACAAAAGAGGACACGATGATGATAAGATGAAGAAAAGAAAAGACGAAATCTTTTTTTTCTCCTACTTTTCAGAAAATTTCTATAATTTCGGCTTCCAAAGAGAAAAAAATGGTGCAAAGAAAAATCAAAGAAGCACGTACGAACGTTTTGGGGGCATTGGATTCTCACCAAGGGCTTGTCATCATTAAATTCTTGTCGGAAAGTAGGCCTCTGGTGGAATCAACCTAAACAACATATTTCCCCTCTTCTAAGCATTATTGTATCAGCCATCATCACCTCTTCTCTCAACACCTTCTCCACCACCACCACCAGTGGAATTAGCTCCCAAATCATGGCGGAGGCAATCATTACCTTGGTAGTAGAGCAACCTCGTCAAGGTGGCAGCAACTCAAATTGCGTGGCTGTTGGGTCTCACGAAAGAGCTGGCAAATCTTTCCAGTGAATTCGTCTGCTATCAAGAACGTGCTTCAAGATGCTGAGACGAGGCAGATCAGTGAGGAATCCGTGAGGGGCTGGCTGCAAAAGCTCAAGCGCGTAGCATACGACGTCGAAGACCTGCTAGAGGAGTGGAGGATAAGCTTTGGAGATCATCAAGTAAGAAATTCCTCGTGTTCTAATTGGACCTCTCTTATAAAGCATCCATGCCGGCACCTTAAATACCGTAAAAGAGTTGATGAAATTAGAAGTAGGTTGGCACAAATAGCAAGCGAAAAGGAAAATTATCAGTTTAGAGATTCTTGGGTAGATCAAACTAGTGTAAGAAGAATGTGGGAGAAGAGAGAAACAGATTCTTGGGTAGATCAAACTAGTGTGATTGGTCGAGATGAAGATAAGAAAACCTTGGTCACTAAACTTATAAGCGAAGAAGGATCCGTGACTTGTGGAAGCGGATCAGATAAGGTCGCTACCATATTCATATTGGGTATGGGAGGGTTGGGGAAAACAACTCTAGCTAAATCTGTATTCAATGATGAAAGAGTCGAAGAGAAATTTGGTGATAAGCGAATGTGGGTGTGTGTTGGAGAGGTCTTCAATAGGGAAGTCATTATGCAAAGTATGATTGAGAGTATGAAAAAGAAGATTGAGAGTTGGGGCGAAAGTGTTAAGCCATCACTGCGGGAACAACTTGCAGAAATGCTAAAAGATAAACTATACCTTTTGATTTTGGATGATGTATGGAACGAAAACTATCTCGAATGGGAGCCATTGCAGGACATCCTAAACCAAGGGGCAAAGGGTAGTAAAATTGTTATCACCGCACGAAATGCAGGAGTCGTAACTAAGATTGGAAGTGCTTACACGCATGAATTGAAGGGCTTAGGGTATGATGACTGCTTGTCAATTTTCAAGAAGATAGTTGTTGAGCAGGGGAAGGAGGAAGAGTACGAACCTTTAATGGATATTGGCGGAGAAATTGTGAGAAAATGTGGTGGTGTGCCTTTGGCGGTGAAAACCGTAGCGAGTGCCTTGATGTCAAGACGTAGAGAAGTCCGACAAGAGAACAATGGGAAATGGTCCGAAACAGTAAAATATGGGACTTGAAAGAATCTGATAAAGGCATTATGCCTGCCTTGATGTTGAGCTACACAGAGTTACCCCCGCAACTAAAGAATTGCTTTGGCTATTGCTCTATTTTCGAGAAAGATACTTTACTGGAAAAAGATGAGTTGATAAGGTTGTGGGTGTCTCAAGGCTATATTATTTAAGTGATGGGCGAAGAGAGGAAGAATTGGAGAAGCATGTTTCGAGGAGCTATTGGCTCGTTCTATGTTCCAGGAGCCGGAAATAGATGACGATGGCACCATAAGGAGATGCAAGATGCACGATCTTGTACACGACCTGGCTCAATGGGTGACCAAAGAAGAGTGTCGCATCATAGGAAATGACAATGCAAACAATAATAATAATGCCTTAAGCCAGCTTGCCGGTGTTCGCCACTGTGCAATAAGAAGAAAACTGTCAACAGGGGACATCAATTTAGCCGGAGTTGAAAATTTGCGGACTCTCATTTATTCGCCTGATGGTGAAGTAACTCTGGAGCCAATTGATCTAGTAAAGTTGTTGAAGAGCGTTAGGGTGCTGAACTTAAGAAATTGTAGGGTCCATCCTCATTCATGGAAGCACCTTGGGAAGCTAGTACACTTGAGGCATCTGGATTTGAGGGATATGGATTTGACGCAACTACGTGCTGCGTCAATAGCGAAATTGAAGGAGCTCACATACTTGTGCTTGTCGGACAATGATATAAAGACTTTGCCGGAAAACATTGGTACCCTTTCAAGTTTGAGACAATTGAATGTTGAATAGCTGTCATTCGTTAGTGAACTTGCCCAAAACAATTGTTTCCCTTCCACATCTGCAGGTAATCAACCTGAAATATTGCTCTGGTTTAAAAGAATTGCCGGAATTGAAGGACCTTTCGAGTTTGAGACAATTGAATGTTGAACATTGTGAGTCGTTAGTGAACTTGCCCAAAACAATTGTTTCCCTGCCACATCTACAGGTAATCAACCTGAAATATTGCTCTGGTTTAAAGGAATTACCGGAATTGAAGGACCTTTCGAGTTTGAGACAATTGAATGTTGAACGAGTGTGAGTCGTTAGTGAACTTGCCCAAAACAATTGTTTCCCTGCCACATCTGCAGGTAATCAACCTGAAATATTGCTATGGTTTAAAGGAATTACCGGAATTGAAGGACCTTTCGAGTTTGAGAGAATTGAATGTTGAATGGTGTCATTCATTAGTGAACTTGCCCAAAACAATTGTTTCCCTTCCACATTTGCAGGTAATCAACCTAAAAGGGTGCTTTAGTTTAGAGGAATTGCCCCAGGGGATCCTTGAAATGGCTAGTTTAAGACAATTGAATGTTGAATACTGTTCGGGATTAAAAAATGTACCAATTCTGAGGCGAAAGGATGTGGTGGTGAAATTAAAAACATTCTCGGTAGAAGAAGCTGGCGGAGATGAAGGAGGAGGATGCAGTCGCAGCAACATTGGAGAGCTGGGAGGTATGAATATCAGAGCGGAAGATCTCAATATATTCAACTTGAACGAGGTGGGGAGCATAGATGAGGCTCGAACTGCCAAGCTAGAGGAGAAGACTAGTCTTCGTACTTTGGAACTTAGCTGGAATTACATTCGTAGTGGTGCTCGTAACGTCACTCACGTAGCAGCAGATGGCGTGTTGGAAGGGTTACGTCCACCTCCCTCCCTCGTTTTCTTAGAAATACACGATTATCCAGGCCAAACATTTCCAAGTTGGATGGGTGATGGGGGCGCCGCCTTTCGCCGCCTTCAACACGTTCGCCTCTGGAACTGCAAAAACTGCACCCAACTGCCGGCTCTTGGTCAGCTGCCAAGCCTCGAAATTCTATATATTGCAGGACTGGATGGAGTGGAGAGAGTCGGGAGGGAATTCTTCGGTGGCCCATCACCCACCTTCCCCTGCTTGAAGGACCTTACTTTCGATGACATGAGGAACTGGTCAGAGTGGGTGGCGTTGTCCCCCATCAGCAGTGAAGGCGAAGAAGGAAGCGCCGAGTCACCCATCATGCCAGCACTGGAAAGATTGGAATTCATTGACTGCCCCAAGCTGGAGGCGATGCCCCCAATCTTCACCACCTCCCTCCGCAGGCTCACCATAGACGACAGCAGTCCTATGCTATATCATAGTAGCTTTCTCCAATTCCTTCCTCTCTACGAGACTATTGCCATAATTGGCAATCGTTGGACACGCCAAATCAATGGAGGTCGCTGATGAACCCTTGATTCGTGTTGTTATTGGTGAGAAGGCGACGGAACTTCCTGCGCGGCCTCCTCCTCCACCACACTGCCCTGCGAATGCTCATACTTGCCGATCTCGAACTCTTGAGGTCTCTCCCTGAGGAGCTCCCGCAACTCACGGATTTACAGCAACTGATCGTCAGGAACTGCCCCGAGCTAAGTGGGAGGTGCCGGGTTGGGGGGAGCTCTGGCCCAAAATCGCGCACATCCCTCACATTCGAAATTGATGGACAAGACATTCAAAGTGCTTGACTTGACCACATAGGCGAGTGCCACTTCCAAGCTTTGTTTTCTTTCTGTCCACACCAACTCTCTTTAACTCATTTTATTCATCTTTTTCACTGCAATCAAACTTGTGCCTCAGGTTCAATTTGGACGTTGAAGAAGTGGTTTAATGAATGCCATGCTATCTATGCCGCGCTATTGCTCTCCATCCATCCCACGCCCGGGTGTAATTTGTTTATTCATCTCCTCTTCTTTTCTTTTGTCAACGCCATGCTTCGTCGTCATCTTATGTATCTTTGAAAATATGCTGCTTTCAGTGCCACTTCGCTTTGAACATATTAGTTCGTGAAATTGCTTGCTTCTTATATATTTGTGACAAGCTTGCCGATCAACTCTGTGTTGTTAAAACTTATTTTTGTTAGTTTAATCCCTTCCTTTGGACTACTTTGTTTTATTTTAGTAAGAGTGTCTTCTTATTTTGTGAACCACCTGAGTGTTTCCTGTAGGACTTCACACACACCAAACATTAGTTTGTTTCCTTCAAAAGCACTTCTAACATAACATCAGCTGTGTTATTCCATTTTCATTCATTCATGAGCTTCGAGATAAATATAGATGAGTTCATGATTTTATTTTATTTTTCCTCATTAGCAAGTTCCCAATTAGTTATCGGAAAATTAATTCTACCATTCTTTAGATTTCGTGAATAATTTGCGTTTTCGAATAGAAATAATGCCATTGAAATGTCACATACATGCCTTACAAATCAATATATAAAAAATATAAGTATATAACGAAAGGTAAAGTCAGGTAACTCGCCACTGAAAATACTAAACTTAAAAATGCTCAACAACTTTACCAATACGTTATGTCTGAAAAGGTTTCTTACTAACTTCGCTTTATATCTAATAACAGTTCCCGCTCGAGTTGGGTCTACAAAATGAGAATTAGTATTATACAAACATAAAAAGTATCTTCATAACAAAAAGAGATCTTATTCCCCAAAACTCAGAAGGGCATGAAGTTATTTTTGCTTGACACCAGACACGGCGATCAAAGTTACAGTCCTGCTAATTTAAAAGACAAACATAAAAAGTATCTTCATCCTCATACAAGCACCTCTTTGCTCTTTAATTTTTTGAATAACCAGGTTCTACATGAATGACGGACCATCTCGTATTAAACCTTTCAAGCATCGATCCTGCAAGACTGTCCAACAGCCGATCCCATTCTCTCGTTCTAGGCTACACTTTCATCTGTAATGTTATGCTTCTTCTTCAGCTTCTTTTACACAAAGTCCATGGCTACTGCTACAGCATACTCCACACTCATCCTCTCCATGAGGCTAAAATAGCCGAAATTTTTAATTTGTCAATGAATTCAATGAAAACTTAGAAGAACAAAGCTCAAAAAAGGAGCGCAGAGTATATGCTCCTGAGCAGGGTATGTCATAATCAAATCATGTGGCACACAACACTTAGATCAAACAATGACATAATGGATGAAGAATATTTTTTTTCTGCATAGATAACTTCGAGAAGACGTCAAAATGACTATCCATTGCTTGTAATGTAGTCAAATGCTTCTAGGCTTTAGATGTATTCCGGTATATATTTGGTGACAGAACATGAACCAAATGATCATCAACCCACCTACAAAATAACAGGGTGTCTGATAAACCACTTAAACAATATTTGAATTCAGTTCGTGATATTCTACTTCTAACAAATTGGAAAACTCTTAAAACCCAACACCAAAAACTCTTTCAAATATTAGGAAAATCTATAAAGTGGCAAGCAGCTCGCAAAACATAGACCATTCCCATTGAAGAAAAAAGCAAACAACTAGAGATTTTATCTCTTGCACGTGTGTGTCCGATATAAGTATATTTGACGAATCCACATATTACATTTTAACTTATAACAGTTAGTATAAGTATAGGCCTCGTCATCACACACACCTTATACCAACCAGCAAGCAATCAGGAGCATATACTTTGTTCAACCAATTAACAATGAGAAGTGCTCTATGCCAACTGACTTTCCTCAAGAAACACTCTAAAGAGAAACAAACTAGATGAAAGTGAACAAAACAAGGTACAATAACCGGTTGACTAAACATACGCTCACAAATACATACTTTCGCCCCATCATCTCCTCCTCATCTTTTAAATCTGATTGATCTGGATGGATTTTGCAGCTCATTTTGTCAATTACGTCTGTCAATCATTCCAAGGTTAAAACAGAAACATGAATAGCATAAAAATATGCAAACACATAGATGATTAATAAGTGTACGTGCACTACACCTGATGAACCAACAAGTTGTTCACCATCCCCATTCAGTGTCAGCACTTTCTTATAATCCGACCATTTAATCTCCTTTTTGCTAAGGGGTTGACCTCCACAACATTGTATGGAATATCATGGTAGTACAAGAATGTAGTATGGCAAATCAGTCTTATTATTTGGAATGGGTTTCTTCTCCAAGCTCCACAACCAATTCCTTGCCCTTGCCTTGCTTGGAACTCTGCTTTGCTGGTGCCATCTTGGTGACGAAATTCCTGGATGAAGAGGGGTGATGATCGACTGCAACAATGGTGGAAGAAGGGCTGCAAATGCTGCAACCAAGGGGAGGAACCAGATGGCGATCTGGTTCCTTGGATTCCAAGAAACCTTGGAGGGTGGAGCAATCTCCAAAAGGGTGAATTTGATTCCAAAACAAAAGTTGTTACAGAATTCTGTTACAGCCCCCTTTTGTAGGCACCCTTCCTAGTGAAATTACCCAAACACCCCTACTCAATTACCCCTACTAACAATGTTCATAACAATTCCCTCCCCATGAAACACAACCTTGCCCTCAAGGTTGCAAGATACAACAAATTACAGACATCAAGTTTCCATTTGCGATTGCAGCTGGGAGAGATGTATGGATATAAGCACCTGCAACTACCGAAGCTTTCAATTGAGAGATGTGGAAGACGTTGTGTATTTGAGAGTCTGCTGGTAGCTGCAACTCATAAGCAACCTGACCAATGCGCTTGGTGATTGGGAAAGGACCGTAAAAGCGGGCAGCTAGTTTGTTTGATCGCTTGGTTCTCAAGGAATGTTGTCGGTATGGCTGGAGTTTCAAATAGACCTACTGCCCCACTTGGAACTCAGCATCACGTCGCCGGAGATCATGATAATGCTTCATCCTCAGCTGTGCCGCCGCCAAGTTGTCCTTCAATTCCCTCAACAACTGATCTCTGGTCCTCAGCACCTCATCAACCTCTGTTGTTTTAGCTATTCCCGGAATGTATGACAATAGGGTGGGTGGCTGCATATTGTACACGGCTTCGAAAGGACTCATTCGGATTGCAGATTGGAAGCTGGTATTGTAACAAAACTCAGTCCATGGCAGCCATTTAACCCAGGTATGAGGTCTATCTGCTGTAGAACATCTCAGATATTGCTCCAACACCTTGTTTATTGCTTCAGTTTGGCCATCGGTTTGAGGGTGATAGGCGGAGCTGTAGTTGAAGGCGACCCCTTGTAAGCTGAAAAGTTCCTTCCAAAAAGAACTGGTGAAGGTTGGATCCCTGTCACATACAATCGAAGCTGGCATTCCATGCAATTTGAAAATTTCATCAAAGAACAACTTGGCAATAGATTGAGCCGAAAAAGGGTGAGCAATAGGAAGGAAATGGCTGTACTTGGAAAGCCTGTCAACCACCACAAAATGCCATCTTTTGCATTACTCTTAGGCAATCCACTAATGAAGTCCATGCAAATGGAAGTCCATATTTGTTGGGGTATAGGAAGTGGTTGTAATAATCCAGTTGGTGCTAATGTGGAACTCTTGAACTTTTGACAAATGTCACAATTCTACAAATAGCTCACCACGTCCTTGTGCATCTCGAGACCAAAAGAAAACCGCTCTAAGTCGCTTCAAGGTCTTTTGAATCCCCTCATGAGTACCATCATGGAACTCTTTCAGAATGATGGGTATAATATCCATCTGAGAAGTCAAGTAAATCCGGTGCTTGTAGAATAGGATGTCGTCTCTCACTTCCCACCTTGAGGACAGCTTGTTGTCAGCACATTGCTGTTTCAGCTTCAATAAATGCTCATTAGTAGTATAGGCTTGTTTGATCACCTCCAACCAACTTGGCAAGGCCACTGAAAGTGCTGTACAAGAGAGCGATCCTGTTTGCTTGGTCATATTTCCAACTGTTTCCAGCAAATCGCCTTCATGCTGTCTAGACAAGGCATCAGCAACTCTATTTTCCTTCCCAGGTTTGTATTCGATGACGAAATCATATCCTAACAGCTTCACTAACCATCTCTGTTGTGTCGTGGTATGAATCTGCTGATCCCATAAAAACTTGAGGCTGGAATGATCTGTTTAGACCACAAATGATCTGTTCTCGTCACACCTGAAACACAATCCAGCCTCCTTTCTCTCTTGCAATTGCTTGATGCTGAATTTCCATCCATGAGGAATCTCCTTGAGTTGCTGTTCTGCTGCTACCCCGACATCACCCTTGACCGACCCAAAACTACCTCCCTTGTTAGACGGTCCAACTACATGTTGATATCCCCTGTTCATTGCTCTCCCAAATGTTGCTGATTTCTGATTCACATGATTCTCCAAATGTCTAGCCAGCCCTTGAGCGTCCAATAAGGTGTCCGGTTTCCGAGCTTTCACCTCCATTCTCAATTGAGGCTTGAGACCACAAGTATAGCTGCTGATCATCTACCTTTCAGTCATGCTTCCAGCTCTAGTAGCTAACTGGTTAAATTGAACGGTATACTCTTGAACTAATGCGTCTTGTTTTAACCGAGTAAGGTCTCCATAAAAATCCTCATACTCCGAGGGACCGAACTGAAGATTCATGGCTACCTTCAACTCATGCCAACTAGGAATCCCATGATGTTCTTGCAGCATATCGAACCAAATTTGTGCATCGTCTCCAAGTGAAAGCTCGCCAACTCCACTTGCAATCTTTCTTGGATGTGATGCAGCTTGAAAAATTTTTCTGCCCTGCTAAACCATGAAATTGGGTCCTTGGTTCTATCAAACTTTGGAAAACTGATCTTGGAACCTTTCAGAAAATCATCATTTGGGTCATCATAGGCAGCAGCATCCCTGCAATTTTGGGCAGCGACTTCACAGTGATTTTGTCGAGCAGGTGCTCTTCCTCTCCTGCTCATCCCGCATTGCTTAATTCCTCCTTGCAGCAGCGTCTCTTCCAACTGTTCTTGGCGGTGCAAACCCTACAACACTTCATCACCAGGCCGCCTACCCTACAACTCATCATCACCAAGTCGCCTACCATGCAACACATCCTCACAAAGACGCCCCATCCCTGCTGAAATTGGGTGTGCTCCTGGATGACATTCAGGCATACCCTGCAACAGCCCTTCATGGTGTCGTCCCCTCTCTACTGACGTCAACAACACCTCTTGGGGACGACCAACATGGGTTCCCTGCAATGGATCGTCCCTCGCCATCCCCATTGCAGTAACCCTCCCTTGAATTGTCCCAATACCTTCTTTATTTCCCAAACCATCACTTCTTGATTGCAGTAATAAATCAAACTTTGATGACATATTGGTAATGGCAGCAATCAATTGATCTTGAACCCTCCTAATCTGGGATAATTCATCAAGATGGGGTGAAGAAGACGTACCTCCCTCAACCTGGCTCTGATACCAATCTGGAATGGGTTTCTTCTCCAAGCTCCACAACCAATTCCTTGCCCTTGCCTTACCTGGAACTCTGCTTTGCTGGTGCCATCTTGGTGACGAAATTCCTGGATAAAGAGGGGTGATGATCAACTGCAACAATGGTGGAAGAAGGGCTAAATGCTGCAACCAAGGGGAGGAACCAGATGGCGATCTGGTTCCTTGGATTCCAAGAAACCTTGGAGGGTGGAGCAATCTCCAAAAGGGTGAATTTGATTTCAAAACAAAAGTTGTTACAGAATTCTGTTACAACCCCCTTTTGTAGGCACCCTTCTTAGTGAAATTACCCAAACACCTCTACTCAATTACCCCTAATTACCACTACTAACAATATTCATAACATTATTCATCTTAACTCCCGGACCAGCAACATATATTCACAACATCATCTATTACCCATTCTTGATTTAATATAAACAACATGACTCACAAAGGGATCAAAATTGTCAAGTATGATGAAAAACTTACACTTGAATTTCTTTCTGATGATACCATTCTAGGGGCAATAGCAGACCCACATTTGCTACTCATCTACCATCAGCTCAAGTCTTTAACTTTTGAACTAACAGATAAAAAGGAGAAAATGTGGGCATGAAAAAAACTGGCAAAGAATCTTTACTTGAATCTTTACTTTATACCCTTTCAATCAATTGTATCCCAAAGTCAATGTGCTTTCCTGTGTTCAGAACTGTGGAAATTTTAGGAAGAGTCTGTTGCTTTTTGTGTTTATTCATATATAGCTGATATATATCTGAAAGTCTTTATGAAAATGTAGGTATAAGCCTTTTGGAAATAAATGCACACTGATACATTGTTACCATCCAATTGGAGTTGCAAGTAAGGGCCTAAGAAAATTTGTACAAAGTGAAACCAAGAAGAAAACAAAAGAAAGAAAAGAACATAGAATAAGTGATTAAATTTTATTTAGTTTTTACATATCAATCGTGATGCTCTAATCTAAGAAAAGTTTTTCACTCAGAAAAGCAAACAATAACTGTGACAATTTTTGTGATTATACCTAGAACTTCCCTTGAAAATTGCACATTTTCCTCTCTGCTCCAGTATTCTGAGTGCTCTCATCAATATAGTCTGATCAATACCCTCCAGCTCTGATCAAAGATTAAACTTTAGAAAGATGACCAACGAACTGAATTACATAAGTCTGATAAATAATTACATTGGTCAGCACCTTGTTTAGCAAGTATTATTCAAGCTTATAACCTATTCTTCTCCACACAGTCAAATAGTAGCCTCAATTTGTTTCCACACCATTATAAACATAAGTATCCCATAATTCAAGTTTTTGTACCTAATAAAATCTGGTAAACCAAAATTTTGAAGTTTTCTCGTTCCAAGAAATAAAAGAGTAGAAAAAATAGCACTCCCGTTACCTGTTCCACGAGTTTCTATTCCAAAGAGCAGATCATCCATGCTAATTACACTGTCCTCAAAACGATTGTCTTTAGCCTATACACAAATGAAAAATAAAAAACTTTCTAAGTTTGATATCCACATTAACCATATTGTTAGGTTGAAAACACACCTTCAGACACCAATGCTGAAAGGAATGCTTCTCTAGCTTCATGGCTAAGGGATCCTGCATTGCCACGACATGGAGTAGATCCATTACACCATTCGAAAAACTACAGTCCACATACCAATCGATATAATATAAATATTTTTAAAGAAAGCGGTATGGAGAAAATAATTACTTTCAATTGCTGAGTTTGTGAATAATGGAAATTCTTGCTCAAGTCCAATTATAAATATTTTTGACTTTTGCAATACTCAAGTATAAGCTCTTTCCAAAGTTGAATTTGCTTCTCTCTGTTTCGTTTCCTTACTGTTTGCAAACTGAAAGGAAAATAGGAACTCATACAAAAAACAAGAAGTGCGGAAGGAGAATCTGAGACATGAAAATTTATTGTTGGCTCCTTCATAATCAAGGATGGTACGAAAGTTGGATTTTTTCTTATTTAAAAAAATAAAAGTGGCAAAAGAATTCTTACGTAAAATATGGGGCGTAGTTAAAGAAATGCGGCAATTTAAAATACCTAGGCTCTGCATTCTACTCTCCTAGTGACTCCTTCTGATCAAATGCGTCTCTGCAATTATATAATTGACAAGATTACATACAGAATAGAGCAGTAAAGAACTCCAGCTTTTCAAAGTCATTGCCAAATATGAACAAAAAGGGAGAATGCACTGCCCGACAAAAGATTAAAAACCATGTTTCAGTAAATGGCAACAATTCTTAAGAGTGCTATTCAGCATAAGTCGAATATGCTATTTTTTCTTCAATTTAAGGCTTGAACTGATAGCCCTCTCATTCAAGCTAATTAACCACAACAGTCTAGGATCAATACAAGTATCAATGACAAAGCAGGATTGGCAATCAGTTTATCACATCTCATTCCCTCAATAGAACCAGACGTCCATAAATTTAGTAATAAACTTTAAAACAAGGATTCCAATTTCTCATTGACCTCATACATACATACAACTGTGAAAAAATAACTTTTTTGAGGTAAATATTCTATGTCGATTCATACTCTGAGCATGATCTATTGAAGTCATAAAAAATGGAGGCGAAATCGAACTTCAAAGGGTAATCAGATGATCAAAATATTATCCATAATGTGGTACTAAACTCATATTAAGACCGAGTGCAACCATTCTGACTGAGATAAGCACTCTACCCAGCTTCCAATGCAGGCTATAACTACAAAATATGTTCTAAATCTTCAACTCTTAGCATAAATTGGTCTAATTTCAATGACATTTAACCCCTTTTATAACACAGTTTGTGCTAATACACCCAATTACCAAGCTATAACTCTCTAGTCTTCCTATTCTACGCCTTGTCCAATCCACCGACTGCAAAACGTCTCAATCACTGCCCATCCACGCTCCATTTCCAGCATGCTTGAAACTCCAAAAGCCAACAAGATGGACACAACCTTGTTAATTGATTTTACAGAACACTTATTAAAACTATGTTCATAAATATATATGGGTTTGGTTCCCTTGATGAACCAAACCCATATTAGAATTTGCTTGATACACATTACGAGGCATTAAAAGAAAAGGCACCTATGTGCATCGACGTCTACGCACAAAAATATAAAGTACTTATCACAAAGACCCAGGTCTTCCTTGCAAGATTAAGCAAAGCAGCCTCAAACAAAGCTCAATTCGATGTCACATGTAATACCATGCGAACCTTCCTTGTTATTTCGTTCCACTATGGTTTGGAAGAGGTAGTTTTCTCCATGAGCAATGCAGTTGGAAGTGGTGAGACCCAGCTCACCAATCAACCTAATGGACAGTGTTCTAGAAAGAAAGAACAAGTAGCCAATTACATCCAAAATAGTAACAGCAGACGTGTTGTATTATGTGAGCATTAGTTTTTTGTATTCAATTTTATATATATGCATATATATATATATATATATATATATATATATATAGGCAAAAGCTTTCCTCAGCCAGAGGCAGGGAAGTAATATGCTCCGCATATTAATCTGGACCGTCCGATTAGATGGGCGGTCCAGATTAATATATGAAGCATAATGAAACCCTAAACTCCCCAACCCTCCGCCGCCGCCTCACCGCCGCGTCGCCCGCCGCCGCCGCCGCCGCCCTGTCGCGGCCACCGCCCCGCCGCTGACACCGCCGCCCTCCCCCTCCTCGCTTCCTCCCCCTCCCTCCTCCTCGCTTCCTCCCCCTCCCTCCTCCTCGCTCCCCCGCCGCGGACGCCGCCACCCAGTCGCGGACGCCCGTCCGCGGCAAAAAGGTTTATTTTCTCGTCGGGGCAGCCTCCCCCGCCGCCTCCCTATCGCGGCCACCGCCCCGTCGTGGACGCTGCCGCCCTCTCTCCTCCTCGCTTCCTCCCCCTCCCTCCCCCTCGCTCCCTTGCCGCGGACGCCGCCGCCCAGCCTCGGACGCCCGTCCGCGGCACAAAATTTTTTTCTTGTCGGGGCCGCGGCCGGATCTAGCCGGCCGCGGCCAAATCTGACCGTGGCTGACCGCCCACAACCGGCCGCAGCCTGCTCGAATCTGGCGGCAGCCAGATCTAGCCGTGGCGGACGCCGGGGCAGGGGCCGAGGCAGGCCAGATCGAGGCAAAGGGGCGGCCACCTCCCTCCCCTGCCACGGCGGCAGCGCTCCGCCTCCGCCCCTCCATGGGATCTGGGCCGTCTTTCTAATCGGACGGTCCAGATCAAATTAAAAAACTTTTTTAAAAAAAATAATAAATCTTGGCCGTCCTTGTAATCGGACGGCCCAGAATAAAAAGTGGCCATATAAGCTTCCCTGCCTCTGGCGCAGGGCGCAGGGAGGTGGCCGCCCCTTTGCCTTGATCTGGCCTGCCCTGGCCCCCGCCCCGGCGTCTGCCACGGCCAGATCTGGCCGCGGCCAGATGCGAGCAGGCTGCGGCCGGTTGTGGGCAGTCAGTCGCGGCCAGATTTGGCCGCGACCGGCCAGATCCGGCCGCGACAGGCTGGACCTGGCCGTCCCCCAGCCAGATCTGGTCGGGGACTACCAGGTCCAGTCTGTCGCGGCCGGATCTAGCCAGCCGCGGCCCCGACAAGAAAAGAAAAAAAATTTTGTGCCGCGGACGGGCGTCCGAGGCTGGGTAGCGGCGTCCGCGGTGGGGGAGCGAGGAGGAGGGAGGGGGGAGGAAGCGAGGAGGAGAGAGGGCGGCAGCGTCCGTGACGGGGCGGTGGCCGCGACAGGGAGGCGGCGGCGGGGGGCAACGCGGCAATGAGGTGTCAACGGCGGCGGCGGTGAGGCGGCGGCAGAGGGTTGGGAAGTTTAGGGTTTCATTATGTTTTATATATTAATCTGGACCGCCCATCTAATCGGACGGTCCAGATTAATATGCGGCACATATTACTTCCCTGCCTCTAGCTGAGGAAAACTTTTGCCTATTTATATATATATATCTAATAATTCTTATGTAAATATATTTTTTAAAAAAACTATTTTTTGTTATTAGATTTGGGGGACAGCAAGACTTGTTCAATCATGTGGTAATGGTTGGCCCACAAACATTTGACCGAGAGTGATCAAAAGCTTGGCCTGATCCCAAAAAAAGAATAAATAAAGAAGCAACTTCTCCACAATTATTCATATGTACAGATTGAAACGTGAGAGAGATGAGCATTTTTTACTCCCAAAAAATTATGATCACCGTTTTTCCACGTTGACTTGGGCAACAATTTGGCCCACTCATGTGCGGGAGGCAGATAAAAAAGGACACGATGATGATAAGACGAAGAAAAGAAAATATGAAATCTTTTCATAAAGTTGCAGTAATTTCCGCCTCCAAAGAGAAAAAAATTGTGCTAAGAAAAATCAAAGAAGCACTTGCGAAACGTTTTCGGGGCATTGGATCCTCACCAAGGCCTTGTCATCGTTAAATTCTTGTCGGAAAGCAGGCCTCTAGTTGAATCAACCTAAACAATATATTTCCCCTCAGCCATCACCTCTTCTCTCAACACCTTCTCCACCACCACCAGTGGAATTAGCTCCCAAATCATGGCGGAGGCAATCACTACCTTTCTAGTAGACAACCTCGCCCAGGTGGCCACAACTAAAATTGCGTCGCTGTTGGGTGTCACGAAAGAGATGGAAAATCTTTCCAGTGAATTCGATGCTATCAAGGAAGTGCTTCAAGATGCTGAGACGAGGCAGTTCGGTGAC
>JAURVB010005945.1:0-38912 GCA_033002965.1 Piper betle | reverse complement strand
CATCTAGCCGAACAGATTTCCAGATTAATAACCCCTCGAGGATGATTTCGAAAATAAGCATCCACCACAAGTCGCCTTCGGACCTATTATATAAATCCCTACCCAGCCCTATATATATATAGTTTTCGCGTTTACAAGTGAGACGAGAGATGGAGAAACCGACTGGAATGTACCATGAGCGGATGCCGTGACAGTCAAAGCAAGCTCTGGATTAGTGCCACCAGACTGTTCCATTCTCGAGGGATCCTGACAACTCTGCGTTTGAGTTCCTCACACCCGGAGAACGTGGAGGTTTACGGGTACTGTAACACCCTATTTCGGCTCACCCGTGAACCGACCTGGAAATGTCACCGGCGACCGAACCGTTTGCTAATCTACTGGATTCGGTTAAGCCGACCCGGATCTGCCCTTGGCGTCTCAAGATGGAGATGCAAACATGAAATACATGAATGAGAACAATTGGGTTCTAACAGAGTCCTACATGCATGCCATGACGTGCAAGTAAGGACAAGACAAAACAATAAATGAGAAACCAAAAGAAAATATATACTACTACAGAAAAACGGACAGAATTTCCCCTAAAAGTGCAATAAGGGCCAACCTGTCCATGACAAGGGTATATAAACATTTTATCAAAATACGATAAAATATAACAATCTACTATGGCATTCAGTCATTATCTCATTTGTTTTCATCTGAGCCGAGTCTGAACTCCAAAGCTCCCTACTCATTCACAATTATCCGCTCGTCTCATAAGAAGCAATTTATCAAGACAAAAACATTCTAATTATCATTCACATAGCATTAACACACCATCATTATACATTACACGCGGCAGGTACATGTGTGCGCGGTTCCGTGCTGCTCCTCCGCAGTCCCGACAGCTTTCATCCCTCGCATTTCTCACCTACATATATATAGAAAAACCGTCAGTAACGAGTGTTACCGGCCCAGAAAATAACTAATATCAATCTGGCACAGGAGAGCAAACTCTCCTGTTGAATCAAAACCATATACTTCCTCAAGAACTCTCATCAGGGCATATATGGGAGCCGTCAGCCCTCGGGTCGACAGCGTCCCCCTTTCTTTCTCATTCTCATACCTTGGCCATTTCTCTATCGCTTCTCGCATCAAATCTCATTCCTTTCCGCCCTCTACACCTTCCATATTACTCCTGGCCTTGAGCACGAAGGCCGAGCACTCTCAGGCAGTCGCCTTTAGTACCCTTTGAACCACAAGTCTAGACATGCGCTGCATTGCAGTACCCATAAACCTCCACACTTCTCCGGGTTTGAGGAACTCAAAGGTGGAGTTGTCCGAATCCTTCGGGAACGAAGTGGGTTCTCCCCAGCTCCAGAGCCCGCTCTTCCGAGCACACGCCCTATCTGAAGGCGTGGCCGTCAGTAACCCTCATTCCATCTCTCACCGAAAATGCGAAAACTATACATATATAGGCCTGGGTTGGGATTTATACAATAGGCCCGAAGGCAACTTGTGGTGGATCTTAATTTCGAAAACTAACTCGAGGGATCTCATCCTCGAGGGTTATTAATCCGAACAAAACTGTTGGCTAAATGGCCCGAGTCAAGTGGGATCCGATAAAACGCCACTTAACTCGTCCTGCACATGATAAATCAAATACACAATAGAATAGCGTAAATCAGAGAACGAGTCCTAAACGGACCTGGTAGAAGCTCCAAACGGGTCCACGCGCCTAGGCGGCGAGCTCCTACACCGTACCTACACAATCAAGCTAAAAGCTAACGCCCGCATGATGAATCACACATCCTATAGCATGCACACACAATCAACACAATCACGCATCAATCATCACACATTCATCCTAAGTCAATTCTAGTGAGTTTTCAATCTACGTTTCATGAAATCAGGGTAATTAATTAGTTCACCTAATTAATTCCTTACTTTTCCATTTTAACACTCATCAATCAACCAATTTCATAATTTTTATTAAATTACACACAAACATACAGACACGTCAAAAACACAAAAATTCATCTAATTATCTAGTCTAGCATGCTTCCCTAATAATTATAAAATTTAAGAATTTACGTCGGAGTAATTTATACCTCGCGTCGTCGAAAATTGGCGACGGCTAGGGTTTCCGTTTCGTGGCTCGAAACTCGAATTCGGCACCTAGCGGCGTCCGAAGTTCGATCGGATTCGACCGGGTGCGTTCGGCGGATGATCCGGCGAATTTCACACGAATCCAATTTTCCGGCGGTTCCGGCGAGTTTTCCGGCGAGTGTTTCGGCAGATTCCGGCGGTTTTCCGGCGATGATTCTGGACGGGGCAATCAGGGGGTCTATCGGCACCAGCTCGACGAGCTTGGTCCGATGGTGGTGTCAAACAGGGTAGCCGGGGCGGCGATGGCTGTCGGCGGCGGCGTCGAAAATGGGCGGCGGCGGCGTGCTCCGATCGGGGCTACGGCCGGCCTCGACGGCGGTCGGGATGATGGGGGAAACGTCGGCGACGGCGAGAGGGTGAGACTGGTGGTCACAGCGGCGGCGACGGCGACCGAACGGCGGCGGAATCCGGCTCGGAGTGGCGACGGCCGAGGCGGCTTCGTGGCATCGCGGCGGCGCGCCGGCAGGCGATCGGTGGCCGGGGTCTGTCGGGACGGCACGACGACGGCGAGGGGACGACGGGCGGTTGGTTCCGGCGGCGGGGCGGCAGTCGGCGGCAAGGTCAGGGCGGCGTCGGGCGGCTAGGGTTTGGAGAAAAGAAAAGACGATCGGGGAAGATGAAGGGGCGTGCGATGGCATTTTTGTAAATTAAACTTGACTCGACTCCGACTCGAGTCAATAATAATAACTATCTCCTAATAAATCCTTAAAAAATCCAGAAAAATTGGGAAAAATCCCGTAAAATCAAACGAACACAGCAACATCCAAATGATATGTTCTATAACTAATAACCCACCCAAACTCACCTATATCGCGTCCTAATTCGTCATTCGGCCCTAAAAATATTCTACGATCAAATAAAAATAACAATCAATATTGCATACCTCCATATACTTGATAACCCATTTTTCATCATCTTTTTGACGTTATCATCGTATACTTGAGCATACATGACCCTCATCGCTCATAACTCACAGCTGGCCTCAACTCAGCTCGCGGTCCATGAAGCTGACTCGACTCGAACCGACGGTTGAACCGACTGGTTCGCTCCCGTAAAACTCTGACTCGAGTCACGGGTTTTATAGGTACTGTTTAGTACAACGCATATCCAGACTTGTGGTTTAAAGGGTACTAAAGGCGACTGCCTGAGAGTACTCAGCCTTCGTGCTCAAGGCCAGGAGAAATATGGAGGTAAGGAGAGGGCTTAGGATTTGAGACTAGAAAATGAAGTAAGAAAATGCCGAGAGCGGCATCAGCAACAACAGATCAGTAAGTTCGGGATGCTACCGGGTCTGCAGCCTAGTGGCTCCTCAGTAGTGCCCTTCAGAGTGTTCACGTAGAGTATATGATGTTTTCTTGCATATGAGAGCTTGCTTTCATAACCAGCTTGTTATAGTTATTTTATTTTCCGAACCAGTAACACTTGTTACTGACGTATTTTTATACTATATGTAGGTAATAATTACGAGTTGGAGGAGCCAGCTTGGACGGAGGAGCACTGTTGTGGCTTGTAGACATGTCAGTCGATAGAGTGGTTAATATTTTATTTATGATGCTATTATATTGTGAATGTTGTGAAATGCTAAGACATGATAGGATATGATTAAATGCAATGATATGATGATGTGACATGATTGAATGCTAAGACATGATGACAAAATGTGAAACATGAATAGATTGCACAACAGGAGCGTGGTGGGTTGAGACCCAAACTTTAGAGTGAGTAAACAGTATATCAGATTGTGTGAATGAAGTTGCGTGATATATAGATACATATTTGCATATATGTTTATATATAGTATTTTGACAGGGTGACCCTAATTGCACTTTTAGGGAAATTCTATCCGTTTTATTTCAAAATTTTCATCGATTTTGATCGTAATTGTGATGGTGTGTAATTTAGTTTGCATGTCATCCATGTAGTATCATGTTAGGATTTTGTGCATTCATCCATGCATGACGAGTAATATCTTCATCTTAAGACGCCGAGATTAGATCCGTGCGAGTTGGGTTCGGGTTAGCCGACCTAACTGGGGCCTGTAACATGCCAGTTCGGTTCACGAGCGTGGACCGGATTTGGGATGTTACACCCGACTTCTCTGAGTCGGCAGGTAGACGACACCGAAGTCGACCCCCAATATATGTCACCGGTAAGTCGGCAACGATTTACTGCTGCCGGCGACATGGAAAACAAATGAAGGAAGGGGTAAGGGGATAAAGAAGCTTGCCTGCTCGTAAAAATCTTGTCCGCCAGGAATGAACTCGCCAGACTCCTCGGTGGATGGAAAGGTAGCACCTTCTTCGTTGTCGCTGGGCGACTAATCTACGTTGGCCGTCGAGAGAAGACAAGATCAACGGAGAGGGAGGGAGAGATGATAATTGGAGGAGGTGGCGGTGGCGGTGGCGGCCAAGGACAAGAGCAACAGGATGCTCAGCCTCTAGGGCGAGGGCTGGGCGGGAAAAAAATTATTTTTTAATATTTCTTAAATATTTAGAACAAAATTACCTCAATTATTAATTATAACCACCGAGTATTATTTGGTGAAGTCTCTTATTACCTTATAAGTATAATAAAAACATTTTGTAATAAAATTTCATTATAATTTCATACATCTCCCCCTTTTTAAAATTTTTTATATATATTTTATTAAATGCCTTATTCATTAAGGGTGTCAATTGAACGAGTAGAGTTTAAACTCAAATAATTTAAAAAGGGTTTGAATTGAGTTGAGTTTTATTTTAGTGGAATACAGAAAATATTTGAATATTATTCATACACATTTGTACGTCAAATAATTTATTTAGAATAAAAAATCGTTATAATATGATTATATTTATTATTTTTATGTTTTATATAAATGATTATATAAAAAATATGGTAAATATGGCACGGAGCATAAATTATTGAGGTGGGAATGACAGCATCCTGTGAACAACCTCCACGGACGGGAACGGAGAGGAGGAGCCACGGTTAGAAGTGGAAATCAACCAAGACTGATCACGGGAAGGAGAAGTAAATAAGAATGGATCTACCAAGACTGGATGGATTCAGGTGCATGTGCCACGCCAGCAACTGCTATCCGACAAAAACCTGAATAAACTGACGTCTTCATATATGTGCTTTCTACAACTTGTGCTCCCTCCACCACCTCCCCAACTCATCATCTCCCCCACCTCCCAACGCAAATCTCGGAGGAGCCACTTCGACTTCATTGCCGCTTTTATCGGTCCATGATCCTCCCCATCGGATGCCCGACGCCGCCTCCACCGCCGCCGCCGGCGGCCGCACCTCCACCTCTTCCCCGCCCGGGCCCGCCCTCCCCGCACTGACCAGGCCCCGCTCAAGAAGTCCCGCACCATCGCCGGCACCGATGCCGCGGCGGCCGTGCGCGGCCTCTCGACGACGCCGGCTTCGTCTTCATCCGCCTTCTCGCCGCCCCGCCGCACCGGGCATTTGCTGATTTCGCGACTGATCCCGGCGGCGGCGGCGGCGATCGGCGATCGGGACTGGTACTACCCGTCGTTCCTCGGCGCCGGGCCGCACGCCTCGAGGGCGAGGGGCGGGGCGAAGGCTGCGCTGCCGCCGAAGCCGGGTCCGCCGCCTTTGCCTCCTCGACAGCCGCGGACTCCGCCGAGGTCGGAGTCGGTTAACCACGCGACCCAGTCTTCTCCGCCGGAGGAGGCGGCGGCCGGGCCGTCAGCTGCTACTGCTAGAACTCGGCTCGTTGCCGAGAAGCGGAAGCTAGAACAGAAAGTTGAAATTGCGAGGACGACTTCGGCTGGCACCCCGCCGCAGGCCATTGGAAAGAAGAAAGGTCGATTTGGTGGCTCATTCGCACCTTTGGTGGTAAATGTCATTCTTTATCGTCTTCTTAATATTCCTGTACTTAGTTTTACTGGATTGTAATGTGTTTGCTTTTGTTTTCAGTTAGTTGTAGCTTGTCTCTACTCATTTTCGCTAGCAGCTTTCAATCAGATGAAAATAGCTGATCTCCAGGTACATTTATTCTCATTTTCTCAATTTTCAAGTACGTGTAACCCTAGAAGATATCTATGAAATGATTTAGGAATGCCGAAGGTCAGATTATGGATTAATGCATTAAGGTAGCGGCCGTTAGAATAGTATGCCAGATAACTGGAATAGAATTTCCGAGCCAGACTGTAAATAGAATCAGATTTTTGGGAAAAGAATCATATTATGGCCCTTTTTTGTCATGTTATTATGAAAGCTAATCGCCTAATTTTTGAGGAACTAGAGTAATGTACTTCATCGATTTGCATTCCAACTGAACGCTGCAATTGAAAATTCTGCCATAGGGGATGGCTAATGCAGCCACTAGAATTCTTTTTGAAACCACGGTTCAGGATGTAGGCATATCTTTGATTCTCTGTTTTGTTGTCATGCACAACAGGGCGAAATTTTTGACCTTCGGAGATCTTGTAACCCCAGACTGTCGGATGGGAATGAAGTTTTGCAGATTGAGGATGATAGTTTAGTTTCATCTTCCAGCTACATTAACAGTAGAACTATTGTTTTGTACAGTGTTCTACTTATGCTCATGATTCCATTCATGTTATTGAAATGTCTCAACAACATCCCAATAAGAAAGCCTTCCCCTAAAAATACAAGTAATAAAGAGGAAGAGGCTCCATTGAAGAAGAGACTTGCTTACAGGGTGGATGTTTTTTTTTCTGTATACCCCTACGCCAAGTTGCTAGCACTTCTGTTCGCTACGGTTCTCCTCATTGCTTTTGGTGGTTTGGCACTGTATGCTGTAAGCGACAGTAGCTTGTCTGAGGCTTTATGGCTGTCCTGGACTTTTGTTGCAGATTCTGGAAATCATGCAGATCAGACCGGCATGGGTCCGCGGATAGTGTCTGTCTCCATTAGTTCTGGGGGAATGTTGGTGTTTGCTATGATGCTTGGACTGGTTTCAGATGCTATATCAGAGAAGGTCGACTCACTCAGAAAAGGGAAGAGTGAGGTCATTGAGATGAACCATGTCCTAATACTTGGATGGAGTGATAAGTTGGTAATTTATCTTGAGACCTATTTATAATGTAATAGCTACTTCTTCTCATATGAATTACACGGGACTTCTGTTTAGAAACGAAAATTTCAGAGCAAGATCTTTAATGTTGTTTTTTTATTTGATTGTCTTTTTTAAAATCTGTTGTCTGAAAGATGTATTTCATATGTTCTTCATTAACTGATAGGGATCACTTCTTAAGCAACTTGCAATCGCCAATAAAAGTCTTGGTGGTGGTGTAGTTGTTGTTTTGGCGGAAAGAGACAAAGAAGAAATGGAAGTGGATATAGCAAAATTAGAATTTGACTTTATGGGTACCTCTGTAATATGTAGAAGCGGCAGTCCCCTCATATTGGCTGATTTGAAAAAGGTAGCTAACAGTCTCCTTTTTCTACTTTTTCCTTTTCTATTTACTTTCTAATGCTTTTCTTCTGTTAATAATTATTTCTCACCTTTGTGGACCAATCTCCTACTGTTAATGGAGTTCATTAGAGTTGGAATTTTTGCCAATCAATGTTTCTGGAGATGATTAACCTTTATTTAAGTTGTTTCTTTGTATTGATTCTAATGATCTCTAGTGCTTTTACTACAGTATAGGGTTGGGAATATCTGGGATTATGACAAGCTAACAGGCACACATATTCATTTAAACCATGATAACATCCACAATGCTTTTCTGATGTACAGGTTTCAGTATCCAAGGCACGGGCAATTATTGTCCTGGCAACTGATGACAATGCTGACCAGGTTAGATTTATATTGCTTATTTTATGACTTCTGAAGCTTTTTTTCTCAACAGATGGAAAAATTAAGGAAAAAAATATATTGAGGGAAAGGGCAGTTGTCATTTTGATACCTGAGACATTGTCTGATCCTTAACTGTTTTTATTTTTCTATTTTAATAGCAATAGGTACAAGGTTACAACTCTCTAAGCAACTTGACTTTTGTTCTTATTGTACATTTTGAGCTTATAACTGTTACTAAGCGTATATCATCGACTCTGAAACAGAGATGAGCTAAACTGTCTTCCTTTTTTCCTATTAACATTTGTTTATCAGCTCATCATTGGACATCCAGGCCCGAGCAGCCTAAATAACTATAAAAGACCATGACGACTACTTTGTGAGAACAATGAAGAAAATAATAATAATAATAAAGTTCAAATAATGAGTAAATTATTATTATTATTATTTATTTTGTTTATTAATATTCTGTTCATAACTATTTCTACATTTCATTTCTATTTCTTATCTATCTGGAATAGTAGCTGTTAGCTTATCCTTTGTAGTCTATAATCTTGAAGATGCATTTTTAGTGATGATGCAAGAATTTCTTACAGAGTGATGCTCGCGCATTAAGGGTTGTCCTCAGTCTCACCGGAGTGAAAGAAGGTTTGAAGGGTCATGTTGTGGTAGAGATGAGCGATCTTGACAATGAACCTTTAGTGAAGCTCGTTGGTGGAGATCTCATTGAGACTGTTGTTGCTCATGACGTGATTGGGCGCTTGATGATTCAATGTGCTCTCCAACCAGGACTTGCACAGGTGATGCTTGTTAGCATTCTAGTAGAAATTCATCATAATCCATCTAGTTGTGAACTACTAGGGTCCAGGCATTCCTTCCAATTTAAGTTGATAAAATTAGGCTCTTCAACTGCAAATATTTTGATTCATCTTATCACTACTCACAAATTCTTAGCAAAGACACCTTCTGGCTACATTTGTTCTCAATGTTGTTTTAATCTGTATGAGTCTATGACAACATTCCTCTAGGGCCTGATTGTTTAATGTTGATGTCCCAAACTTATTTGCTCCTCTATACCTGTATACCTGATAGAGGAAGATACACACATGTTATCCTCCTCATTTTGCATATCCAATCGCAGTCACTTGCACGATGCTATTGGTTTGGTTTCATTTACGTCTTTTATTCATGCTTTCCCTAGCATGTTTGGTAAGCTTGAATCTAACATGTGATATTTCAGGGAGAGGGAGGGCCTAACTCTAATTTGGTTGTTAAAGGGCCTTGAGGGAATGTACATAACTCATGATAACAATCAAACGTAACATTTCAAGTCAATCTTCAGTTTCCACATTGATCACTGTCGAACAATTTTATTGACTATGAGACAGTGTTCTAGCTTTTCTGTGAGCATCATTTGCTTCTTTTTTCCCCGGAACTGTTCACTTGTGCTTTAAGTACAAGTAAATTATATTTTGCAAAATGTTGATGTATCTATTTTTATGTGCTTATTCTTTTTACTTAATATAGCAAACTTCTAGAATATGGCTTTCTTTAGTGTTGCAGATATGGGAGGATATTCTAGGTTTTGAGAATGCTGAATTTTATATCAAAAGATGGCCTGAATTGCAAGGGATGCGGTTTGAAGATGTATTGATCTCATTTCCTGATGCTGTACCGTGTGGTGTGAAGGTTGCCAAACTTGGTGGAAAGAGTACTTCTTAATCCAGATGACGATTATATTATTCAAGAAGAGGATGAGATCCTGGTCATAGCAGAGGATGATGACAGTTATACTCCAGGTCCTCTGCCACAGGTGTGTATTTTAAGGTTTCTGAAATGTAGTATGCCTTTCAAATCAAATGTCATTTAATAAATAGAAACTTAAAAGTTGAAGGGACCAGTTTTGAGATAATGTTCAAATGGCCTAATTCTATATTTCTATCATGCATCGGATATAATGTGTTCCACCCATGCTCTTTTAAGATGTCTTGAATCGGCTCTGAGGGGCTAGTGAGTCTAGTTGAGTTGACTTTTGCTTTGCTCATATGCAAGCTTAGTAGATCTGAGCTTGTGACAATTGAGATGAGCTAGGGGTTCGCCTCAGTTCAGCTTTAGATCTGTTAAAGTTAATTGTCGAAAACATTTATGATGTTGATAAAGTAGCTCCTATGCATTGAAATCCTACTAGGAGGTTCCCTTTTCATGTAGAAATGGGCATGTTGCTGCTCCAAACCTCATATATGAGCTTTAATGCATTATTACTGGAGATTTGCGTAACTTTATCTTCATTTTAGAACCTAATACAACTTTAATAACTGGAATATTCTATTGTTATGATTACAACCTCCAGAACAGCAAACATGGATGAAGGACTTTGTAGGCATGTAAATTTGAATTTGGCTGGTAATTTGACCAAAGTTGCTTATTTGCTTTGTGATCAGTGTTCAGAGGAATGGAATGCTGTGTTTGTGTTATATTTTCATATTAAAATTTACAATTTTTTTAATGATATCAAAATTAAGTCATCCATTTTGATATCAAGTTTCAATTATTTTGGTATTGTTGCTCCAGTTTATACATTATTGTAACTGTATGTCCTTGCCATAGATACGCCCAGGATTTCTGCCAAATGTTCTGAGTCCACCAAAGTTTCCGGAGAAAATACTTTTCTGTGGCTGGCGTCGTGACATTGATGATATGATAATGGTAATCTGATTGGTCAATAAGTGAAACTCTTTCCCTATTTGATCTATGATGACAATGACTCTATGCTGGCTCCTTTTTTACATAATTGTTGCCTTGCTTTTGATGATTCTTAACTTATGCCAATTTTATCTTCCTTGAGGTGCAGGTTCTAGAGGCATTCTTGGCTCCGGGTTCACAATTGTGGATGTTCAGTGAAGTTCCCGAGAAAGATAGAGAGAAAAAGCTAATTGATGGAGGTCTTGATCTTGTTGGATTAGCAAATATAACACTTGTCCATAGAGAGGGTAATGCGGTCATTCGTCGTCATTTAGAGAATCTTCCCTTGGAGACTTTTGATTCAGTAAGTATGCAAACAGCATGGGAAATGTCTAACTGCCTTATACTTAGCAGTCTAAACATCTGTCTCTATTCTTATACATACATGTGCACATAGTGCAATGATTATTTTGTGCTCATATTTATATATATAATGTGTGTTGTCAGTTATGTTTTTGCCTATCAACCAATAGCATTTATCCAGTTAAAAACGTTGGTTTTCTTGACGAGCAGATATTAATTCTTGCGGACGGAGTCTTTGGAGGATTCTGTTGTTCATTCCGACTCAAGATCTCTTGCAACACTTCTTCTTATTCGTGACATTCAGGTACCAAGATATGAAGGATTATGACAGGAAAAGGCTATTAATTTTTTGTACATGTGAGCAGTTGTTTTATACCTTGAACCAGTGAAAACAGTAAAACACAAAATTCTAATCTTTTGATGAGGCAGTAAACTTAATCTTGGGGGAAATTTCTCCTTGATCCACTTTAATTTACATTGGCATCTCATCAAGTCTTGCTAACCTTTAGCTAAATGTAGGATCCAATTTCTACTAGAAGGCATGAACGCCAAGGATTCTTTCTTTACCTTCTGTGCCTCATTAATCCATGTTGAAGCTAGATTCTGGAAAACAATCTGCAAATCAAACTGATGGGAGTAATATTTATCTTTGGCCTCTGTCCATGCCATCTCAACTATTAGCTGCTAACCTTTAACTTTGTTTGTGACCATAAGTTCTTCTGTTAGCTACTTGGTCGAAGTGGTAACACCTTGGAAGGTGGGTACCATGAAATTATGATTAACAATGCGGCAGACATCTTACATTGGAATTGATACTTTTATGCTATTCGGTGAAGTTTCTTACTGGAAATGGTTTTCTAGAAAAGGCTGTATGCGTGTAGGTTAGTTCTGCTGACTGGTGGCAGTGGGTTTTCTATGCACGGCAAGTGTATGCTGGATGCAGATGTCTTCTTAAATCAGTCTTTCAAGGGTGCTTTGCCTAGGATAGACCTCCCGCTTATTAGAATTACAAGCATAGTCATAAAGGAAGATTGTCAGCAAGAAAACATGTAGTTTAACTCTCGATTTCATTAATTCTAATTCAGACCTTTCATTATTTTGGTAGAATTAGGCATTTCATTTGATACTTTATCTAATGAATCACAAGGTTAACAGTGTCACTGATTTTTATAAAAATTGTTCATGCAGTCCAAGCGCCTGCCTTTTAGGGAAAGGGAGTTGACAACAGGTAGAAATGTGGCTTTTCAACATAGCTCTTGGATTCGAGAGATGCAGCAGGCTTCGAATAAATCCATAATTATTAGTGAAATACTAGATTCCAGGACCCGAAACCTAGTCTCTGTGTCCAGAATAAGTGACTATGTTCTCTCAAATGAGCTTGTTAGCATGGCTTTGGCAATGGTAGCAGAAGACAAGCAAATCAACAGGGTTCTTGAGGAGCTGTTTGCAGATGAGGTATATAACATGCCCTGTCTAGTTCGTCTAGTATTTTAAGTTTTAGAATAACATTATGGTGAATGATGGCTGGCCGGAGAATGCTGCCGCTTATTAGACATTCTCAGGATTTAATTTATCTTTGCAAATTTCTTTCCAATTTTTACTGCTTACGTAGCGCTCTTATATACTTAGTCACCCAGTGACTCTGATGATAGTCTTCCTTTTTCCTGTGCATCGTGGTTTTTTTGTCTTACTCTTTGTTCTCATTCACCCAACCCAGATAATTGAGGTTGCTGTTACGGCCCGTTCTTTCCACATTATTGTGTGATATACCATATCAATGCCTGGGTTGATTTGTATGTATTTTGTTATTGTCCCCATTCACATCCTTGGGGCCTCCACCCCTCTTTAGTTCATAAAAAAAATGCTTATCAACCAAGCACTTTGAAAGGAACTTTGAGAAAATTTTTGCTCATTTGAATGGAAGAAATAAAAGACTTATGGAGCCGTTTGCTGGGAACGAGGCTAATTTTAAAAGTGTTTTTCATTCAATTGCCTTTTAACACTGATTCAGTCCCTCTTGTTTCTAATTCCGTAAATCCTAAATATCAGAATTTCTTTACAAGTTTTGTCATTGACTATACATAGCTTCTTCTTCTCTTAAATAGTTGTGCTGTGGTAGTCAGGCATATCTCGCAAGTGACGAGTTTTTCTGTGGGCATTTATTAGACAGATCATCTGATTTATCTAATTACACTTTTCAGGGGAATGAGATGTATATCCGATCGGCAGAATTTTATCTGTATGATCAGGAAGAAGTGTGTTTCTTTGAAATTATGGCTAGGGCTCGGCAAAGGCAAGAGATAGTGATTGGATATCGGCTCGCCGCTGATGAGCGGGCAGTAATAAATCCTACAAACAAGTCAGAACCAAGAAAATGGTCCCTTGATGACGTTTTTGTAATAATTGCGATGAATGAGTAAGTAGAGCTAAGTAAAGATGGACGCAATATCTTCTCACTGGACCCTGTTTTAAGCTTTGAGGAGGTCTACGTAACTCCTGATATTCACTTACGCAATGTCAGGTTCTTCTGAAGGAGCCAAGAAAATAAAAATGAAAATGCACATATTTTCACTGACCTGTTGATAATGTCAGCTCGTAGGTTTAAGTTCACTTGTTCGTTGGTGCAAGTTCAGAGAAACTGTATACAGAAACACCATCCTGCAACGAGGTGATACTAGTTCCATCTGAAGAATTCCACTTAGAAAGATGGTGCAGTAGTGTTCTTTACTTGTACACCATCCCAATCCCAACCACACATACTCGATGTAGAAAATGAAGTTACGAGGATAGAAAAGATCCGTGCAGTTATCAGATGCTGATTCTAATATCAAGTGAGGATGTTGAACATTTTTGTAAAATGTGTATGTTGCAATCTTTATCTTTTATCATTTATGTAAGTGTGTTAGTAAATGGTTTGTGGAACTAGATGCTAAGACTCTTTGAAAGCCACAAGCACCATGACCTACAATAACGTGTAGGTTATTGTGGATGTGTGGTATCCATGACTATCATAGTTTGCTTCATTTTTTTGTGTTAGACCTTGTTATGTCTATTATGAGTTGTTTACACAGGTTTAACGTAAATTTTAATAATTTAGGGGAGGTTCTTACAAATTTTTCCTTAGAATGGATATCATATTATAAATAAATATAATTTCCGATATAATATCCTAATTTAGGTTTAACCTGTTTAAACTTAACAGATCCCCCACAGTATTTAAAACTTTGGTTGGCACCAGAAGCAAGAACGACGGCGACCTCCGGCATCGACATCTCCGGTGGTGACTACTTTAGTTTGGCAAGCTGCCAGGCAAGCTCACCTTAGCTGTTGCACCTTAGCTCAATTGCTTAGTTAACGATTTAATCATAAAGCATCCATAAAAAAACAAATATGCCAATTTATCATCATTTACTTCAAGAGCATCTTTGTTCAAAACGTCCACTGAAAAAGCTCAGTTCTTCCACAAAATTCACAATTTCCACCCACACACAAAAAAAAAAGTACATTCAACACAAACTATGCACACCAATTTATTTTATTTAACTGGGGCATTCTTCACAAAAAATAATTAATAGATAGACACAATGGTGATATGTACTATTTGGCTTGGTATTCGCCGCTGGCATGCACAGCCTTGACCTGCTTATCATAGAACTCTTCTTCTTCTTCTTCCTCTTCCTTATCTTCATCCTCTTCCTCCCCGCCCCAGCCAAAGCCTGCTCCAGATTTGGACACCGGAGGCGGGGTCTTCGCTGCTTCTACAATTTTCATTATATCTTCCTTGCTCTGCAGGAGCGCTAAGCTTGGATTATTCCTCTGGTAATAGATTGTCTGTGCCGCCTCCGTTAATTCTCTTGGCAAGTTCTTTAAAAACCATGGATGGCTCTTGATTTCTCTCAGAGTAATTCTCTGCATCCAACCCGGCGTACTAGCATTAATATGAGTAATACGATCATCTTTCATGCATTCTTTGCTACCACAGCACAGAATGTGTAGCAGTAATACCAATGAGATCAAATATAAATTAAACTGCGCTACTTGGAACAAACTAATTTCCATTGTCAGCTTGGAGCCGTCAATTGAACCCAAGCACTAGTATCAGCACATGGAGAGGCGCCTTCTGACCCCCATACACTGTCCACCATTTTTTAAACACACTAACCTATCCATCTATTGGCAACTTTGTGGACAAAACACAACCATCTATCACTTAAATAGTACATATACCTTCATTGGATTTCCCACAAAAATACGAGAAAGAAGATGCCGACAATCCTGAGATATGTGAACATAGTCTGGAATTTTGTACTGGACAGCCATAATTCGCTGCAACGTAAAAACAGTAAAGCAAATCACAACCCATGAGAAGAAATAGAGGATAGAGGAAAGAGTTAGGGAGGAGGTAAACTTAGATCTACCCCAATAGTCTTTCGGAAATTTTTAGGATCTGCTTGGTCTTCAAATGGATAAGCTCCGACAAGCATGACATAGAGTGTAACTCCACATGACCACACATCCGCCAACTTCATGCAAAAAATTATAGAGGTGAATAAATAGAAGACAAAATATTTTAGAGATGTAAATTTCTACTTCAAATTGATAGATCCATGATGAAAGGTAATATTCTACTTCTGAGTAAAAATAGAAAAGACTAGTATTGATTTTGTCAGCCAGGGCAGAAGCAGACAGAAGTATTCACCATGAATTTTAAACAACCGGAATTGCAACTTCACATATACAAATAAAAGCTTTAGTGTTATAGTGACGGCCATTTGTGCAAAGATGTCTGGCACAAGTCACAACGAATATGCAAAGGAACAAAATCGACAGTTCAGCCTCTTCTCAAACAGAAAAAGTAACTACATAATGTAGCTAAAGCTGAAAATTTTATATTATGACAGCAGCAAAAGAAAAAATGAAGACATTTAATGAAAAATTTTAACCTCATTAGTGACAGGAAGCTATAAAAATGTTATGAACTGCATACCAGCAGCAAAGAAATGACAGCAAGCTGTATGCTACCCACAGGTTCCATTCCATGAACAACATACTGATGCATCTACTCGATTATGACATAATTTTCAATTAAAATGACGGGAAATTTCTCTCCTACATAAAAAATGAGAGTCCCGGCAACTCGAGAAAAGGAAGAAACAACAAATATGAATGGACATATGTAATATACTAGCTAAAATGTAGAAGATCCAGACACTGATCCATAACAAAGGAGAAGGGACTCTCACACTCTAAGCTTAAAACACAACAAAATCAATAGAAGCATATAACTTCAATATCTCGCTAAGGGGGATAACCACTTAAACCAGTTTCAGATTAAAGAACTATACGAGCAAGCTGGTGAACAATAAACAAGCAACCTCATAAAAATTCCACAAGGGAACACAATAAAAGGAATACCTTGCCATCGTATTCACGGCGGGAGAGAACCTCAGGTGCAATGTAAGCCGGTGTACCAACAGTCGATTTGGGTCTGGAGTGTAGCAGTGATGACTGAAAGTTCGCAGACATTAAAAAAAGTTCCTGCTCAAGCCCATTACTCCATTAAAATTCAATACCTGGACATACAAGCCTACCTTAGAGTACCCAAAATCACAGATTTTAAGACGAGGAGCAGGGCTTCCATCCAACAAGGTATTCTCCAGTTTTAGATCTCGGTGACAAATTTGCTGCAAACAAGCAAAGATCCAAAGACCTCGTTATGCTTCCAAAAAAACACTAAATCTAAATACAGGACTCAATAATTTTCGATGAACGAATACCATGGAATGGCAGAAGTTTACGCCAGATATAAGCTGTTGGAAGAAGTATCTTGCCTACGACGAAGAAATACAAAAATAAATTCCATAGTCAGACTATAATCGATAGAAGACTGCAAGAACGATTCTAATCAACATGTGCCAGCAAAAAAAAAGTCTGTCTGAACCTCGTCCTCACTAAATCTGCCGGCGTTGCAGATGCGCTCAAAAAGTTCCCCTCCTGCTGCGTATTCCATCACAATCGCCAAATGGGTGGGCGTCAAAATCACCTTCAAATTCACAATTGGAGTGTCAAAAACTTCAATCAGATAGCCAAATGAATAGGCAAAAAAATGATGATGCGGAACGAATCAATCAAACACCTCTTTAAATCGAATTATATTGGGATGTCGAAGCGATCTATGGTTTATAATCTCTCTCGCCACATTCTCGTCAATCTAAACATGATACCATCACAGTTAGCAAGCTTTTCCACAATCAAATAAGTTCACATCATAACAAAGGAACCATGAGCAAAACCAAAGAAGAGGAACCTTGCGGCCACGCTCGAGGTACTTCATGGCGACGAGCTCCTTCGTCTCCTTGTTGCGCATGAGCCTGGCAACCCCGAAATTCCCCGACCCAATATCCTTCACCAGCTCGTACTTCTCCATCTCCCTCCTCCTAAATCAACAAATAAATCAACAGCCTCTTCTAACTTCGTACAACTGCGCACACAGCACAACACACCATGCGTTGCACAGAACCGATGAGGGGGGATCTACAAACAACACCCAGAGTTCCGAACCCAGATTCCGAAAATGCAGAAAACAACCAAAGATCGAAGCTTTTAAAGCTGTTGAAGGGTTATAAATAGGTTGAAGGAAGGGAGCTTGTTGGGTGTATAGAATTTGCAGCAAAAAGTACGCGGAAATACACTATAAATGGCGCCTTTCCTTGCCCAAAACCCCTCCTGCTCCTGCTCCAATCCACATCAGCCGGCGCAGCGAAGAGGACGGAAGCTTTGGAGGTGAAGGAGGAGGATGGTGGGAGGAAGGCAAAGCTTCAAACTTTTTTCTGGGTTTTTCCGGCGAGGAAGAAGGAGTTGAAAGGAGAGGAGTGAGTCAAGTGCCAAGCAAGGAACACAAAAGCGATACGCATATTCTCTAACTTTATTAATTATTAATTAATTACTAATAATTCTATATTACTTAGAAAATTTTTGTTTAGTGGGATATTTGTTGTGTTGTGTTGTGTTGATTTGTAATATTTGGAAACGTAAATTAATATACTTGTATGAATCCAAATTGGACACCATGTACACCTCACTGTGGGCAGGATGGCAGCTCAAGTAGGCTATTCTTTCCTTATTACTAAATTTTCATGAACAGTATATATTGAGTGAAAATGATAGAGTGGTAAAAATAGCTCAAATCTATGGTTTTTGAAGAAATAAATATACCATCATATGTAACATATATTATGCACGCAAATATTATTATGCCATATACATATACGTTATGAATAATTATAAAATTATAATTATTTTTGGATTGACGGTGCACAAAGGAAAGGTGTTGAGAAGACATGGAAGGACGGTCACGGGTAGGTGCTGCCGCGCATCTGTCACTCACCAGTCCCAAAGTTTATTCCAAAGTTGATCCCGCCTGGCTGGCACTTACGTTGTATCCCTTAGAGCAGACCCATTTTTAATCCACCTCACTTTGTTGCCTCTCTATAATCTAACACAATAGTACTTATTTTTATAATCTAATTCTTAATTTTTGCATGTTTAGAGATAGAGCGTCCCCACTGGGCATCATATCAATGAGCGAACGGATGAACGAATGTCGAGGAAACTTGTGTCGGCAATCTTTGGTTTCTACTGGCGTGAACGAACGAACGAACGAACGAATGAATGCTGCCGGGTTGTTCTGTAGATGACTAACTAGCTGACATTGCATGCATGCATAGATGGGAAGCTCAGTTGCCAAAGTCATGAACCCATAATGAGTCCCACTTTAGTTGTTTTAAATTACCGGTTCCAGGAGTGCCAAGAATCAAGTGCTCGGGCCATGCATATGCATGATAAATGACAGCCATTGGTTGGTGATCAGAAGAATTTGAAGAGGTGGAAGAACAATCTACAAGCTTTTTGCTTGGTGGCAAAGGAAGATACCACTTGCGAGCGCTGGCTATCTGAGAATCTGACGTTGGGCTAACTTCGATAAATAAATTTCGGCCACCGAAGGATGGAAGCTGATCCATGTCATGATGAACAACTTCTTCTTGTCTGAAGCTAAAGAATATTTGGTCCTTTTTCCATAGAATGAATCGTATCTTGTATTCTTTTTGTTAAGCGAGTATATACGTTTGATACAAAATGTGCATGCGAAAAATAGCTTACATATTCTTCACTTGTTTGTCATGTTTTGCTTCGCCACTGGTTGCTCATAGGGCTCTCTCAGCTTAGGCAAATCTTGGGTTGTTATTTTGGGTTCACATTTATGTTATCATGAAGTATATACATATATATATATATATATATATATATATATATATATTGTTTGTACATATTTATTCAAAAAATATTTATATTTATCCAGTTATATGGATAATATTTATCCAGTTATGTGACAGTACTCAACCACTTACGTGGATGACTTCTTGCATATTACAAGAGAGTTGGTCATATGGTTCCAAAACTGCCGGAGAAAGAATTGCCAGAGGAAGAGGTAGACATTGTTCTATAGCCGTTGGAGGAAATCCCTCACTCAGGAATTATCTCAATTCTATAAAAGCTAGGTGTTATTGCTAATGCAAGGGGGCTCGTACGATAAAGAAAAAGCCTTTATAGAGAAAAAGAAAAAAGAAGAAAGAGCAGGGAAAAAGCCCCTCACTGGAGATCATCTCCTGCGACCCTATCTCACCATGCAACCTGTCTCACTAACCAATACATGGCTTGAAGTACCCTGCTGTCTGCTATTGACTCATCATAGATGAGATCATCAAGAGTTGCCCTATCACCACACTGCAGCCAATCTACCCAAAGGTTGGTTTTTTCTATTTTGCAGAAAAGAAGCAAGGAATAGAGAAGATTGTCTTTCCCCGTCATGCATGCCTATGATGTCTCCACCTATGAATCCTGATTGTTGCGCCCTGCCAACATTGCTGTGAAGCCTTGTTGTTGTTGCTGCTGCGAAGCCTCGTTGCTGTCCGTGAGGGAGCCGAAGAAAGGTTTTGTTGCTCGCCAAAGTTTTGCCACTAGGTCATTGTGACGAAGATGAAAGGTGGAGCTTTGAAGCAGTGTCCCTGGAACCAGATCCTTGCCGCCTTAAAGTCTGGCTTCCTCGACTACCACCGTGAAAAGAGAATGAAGTGTTGCTGCTGGAGTATGTTGAAGCCTTGCCAGTTGATGTTTGCCCTTCCTAGGAAGTTCTGAGCCGCAAAATATCAGAGCCCACTGGAGCCCTGTACCATTCCTACCGACAACAAAGAACAGAATAACATCTTTGTTTTGCAGGTTCAGCATCCAATTTTCTGGCGACTTTTCCAGACAACCTCGACCTTATTGTATCAGTACAAGACCATCTGCTTGGAGCTCAGAGTGCCCCCGACACAGCACCCCCCAAAATTTCCGCCGGAGACTCCCGCCATCGCCGGAATTCTGCCAGCAAGCTGCTGATTGGAAAAGTCAGAAAACAAAGCAACGAAGGTTTGATTTCGCTAATTTTTTCCGACCAACATTGGTCGTTCCCAGTGTCGTCGTGAGGTTCAAATTGAAGGTGGAGAAGTGATCTACAAACCCAAACTAAGATCTGCCGGAATTCGTCGTCGAGGTCGCCGAAAAAACATCGGGAAGCGAGGAAGTTGCTGGCCGGAAAAGCAGAAAACAGAGTAGCGAATAGTGGATTTCTTGGATTCTTTCCGATCAGTGCCGGTCGTTCCCAGGCCTTCCGTCGTGATCAAGTGAAGATTATGGAATGATATAGAAACCCAAACGGAGATCTACCGGATTTCATTACTGAGGTCGCCGGAAAAAATTGAGAAGTGACCAGCGTAGCACAAAAGTGCAGAAAAGTGTCTAACTTTCCGGCATCCGACCGACTGACCGGAGCCGTCGCTGACCGTCGGATCACCGCCAAGATCTTCACCATTCTGAGATCTACAGTTCTGGCCAAACTCCGCCACCATCCGACGCCAGAAAATCCGCCGCCGAAGCCCCAAATGTGCCGTCGCGTCACGCCATAGCCGGGTCCGTCGTGCCCGTTTACTTCGGCTGCTCCACAAGATTCGGCAGATCCGTGACCAGCCATTTACCCGCAGACCCGTGACCAGATCTAGACCGTGATTGCGTTCGTGACCACCCGCGACCCGAATTGGAGCTAGTGTACCGTATACCACCCGCAGTCCGGCGCATGCAGAGAGAAATGAAGCCCACATGCGCTATCTAGTCTGGTCCAGCATTTGTTTGGTTTGAACCAACCCGGAACGGCCCAGTTCAGCCTATCAACACTTCGAAAATAATTTGAAGGCCTTCCCGACTGATCAGGGCAAATTTATCTAAAGGCAGCAAAAATCCACTATTTTGTGTAACTTGTAAAAATCAAAGGAGAAATAGTGGATTGTGAGTACTAATCTCACCGTGGACTGACTTAAGGATTCAAGTTGAACCCTAAGGAACCACGTAAAAATTTTCCTGTGTGTCATTTTACTGTTTGTAATATTTTCTATTTCCATCGCACTATCTCTTTGCGCGGCAAGGGCGCCTCGGTCCCACCGAACTTTTAAACCCGAATCACAAAAGAACCGATTCAAGGGGGAGGACGATCACGCACCCGAACAATATATATATATATATATATATATATATATATATATATATATATATATGTATAACAGGCTTATTCACTAAAGAGAGGAAGATGATTTATTTAATTTTCATCAAGTTATATAGAATTAAAATTGTATATGACTTGATAAAAATTGAATAAATCATCTTCCTCTTTAGTGGAATCTTTAATGACATTTATTCTTGAAATTATTAAGTTTATTCTTCACGAGAAAGATTTTCAACATTATCTTTTAGTATTGTTTTTGAACAATGTTATAAATTAGAGCGTAAAGTTGATCATTATTAACAAATAGATATTTCTTCAAATACAAAGTCTAACTTTATTCCTTCCTCAATTTCAAGATTCTCAAAGTCTAAGGTATTTCTTCAAAGATAATTTTTTCATAAGAGATTATTTGTCTTATTTTTTACCCTTAAATTTGTCCTAATAGGAATATACCATTAAGTACTTTCGTCCTTTATTTCTTACTTCAACCTGAGTATTCTTGCACACCAAAGAAATGACTTCATTAAGAGATCATTGACATAATTTTATATTTACTTAATTGTACCAAAAGATAATCATAACCTTAATGCATGAGTAAGTCATTTAAGAAATCTAACCTTAATTAATTTTGAAGCAAGATGGTACATCTTAATGATGTACCCCTTTATACTTTATTGCCTTGAACCTTATACTTTATTGAAATCAAGTTCGATAAAACTGTATTTATTTTAGTCTTATTGTTTTTAACCAAGCGCTTAATTTCCTTAAGACACTCTTTAACAATAATAACTTTTTTGACATAATGCCCCTAAAAATTTCTAAATTCTATGCTTTTTATAATAATAAGACTAGTGCTATAATTGAATCATAAATGTAAAAACAATTATACTCATTTAAATAATGCTTAATTAGTATCTTTATTTTTAAGCTTATTAATTTTAATTAATTATATATATATATTAGAAATATTTGAGTTTTTTAATATTATTTGTAAAATGTAAAATAAATGAATTTATATAATTAATGCACCGCACATTATACAGGTACTTGCCTACTTTTTAAAAATATTATTCGAGATTTCGCTCCCAGAGATAAATCTTCACTTCGAGTTAGATAAGTGGGTTCGGTGGAAATAAGGGTGCCCTTGCAGCTAAAGAAATCGTACAAGTTAAAAAAAATACTATGAACAAAGAATAAACACCCAATATTTTAATGTGGTTCATTAGGGTTAAATTTGAATCCAAAAGTTAGTCTACGGTAAGATTGATACTTACGAATTTACTATTTTTTTGATTTTTACAAATTACATTAATAATAGTGAATTTTGTCGTATTTAATTTTATTCGTCTTTGATAACTTCATCTTCAATGCTCTCGTCTTTCTGATCTTCAAATCATCAAAATGACTTCTCCAATACATCGGGGATGCAAAAAACCTTGAGATATCCGGTTTTGAGAAAAGTGGAGTGAGGAAAGGTCTGTAAATAAAATCCGAGTTAAACAGAACCAATCGGGTTGGTTTGTCTTGTTGCAACATGGCCTGGTTCACTGCTAATGGACCTGGGCCTGGCCTTTAGCTTGTGTAGTCTGGACTTTGCAGTGGGTTTGATGGGCTCCGAACAGAGTAGCTAATTGGGCTTGGATCCCAAACAACCAAATATGTGAGATGGGTTTGCACATGGATGAACAAGCCAGAAATTGGACATGATCAGCACTAAGCGGGCAGGATGGATCTGACACGGGCTTTTGAGTAGTGAACAGAAGCTTGGACGTGGCAACTCTAAACGGGTATTAAACCCATGTATTTTCCCTGACTCTTCTTTTTCTCAACGTCACCTGCGCAGTTCTCTTCTCCAGCCAGTAGCGACGGTCTTCCTTCACTGACAAGACTCCGAGCAGTGACGTGTTAGCAGGCCTCCTTCACAGCAGCAAGGTGGCAGTTCGGCAATAGATGGCGAGGTGTAGCAACAGACGACAAGGGCAAAAACGGCGGCTGTGAGGGGCAGCTCCAAGGCTCCGGTGAGACTTCAAGCAGTAGTGATCAACAGCTTGTTCCTTCCTCACGATGCTGCCGGCATGCAGACTCTTCTCCAGCGACGTCAACAACTTCCGGTGGCTATTGGGCCTCGAACTCCAATGTTGGGGTACTTGACTAGTTTTTAAAAAATATATATTACATTTATTGTCACTTTTGATCGCATGGAATACGTAGCCCATGTGAAGTGCATATGAAATGTACATCGGTTACTTTAAAACGGTTAGAGTTTAATTTTGAATTTTTGGTGTTTTTAACCAACCGTTATTTGATTATTTTTTGCCGTTGGACCATTAACTCTCACTTACTGCTACCTTCGTTTTAAGTAGAGAGAAGGAGAGTATGGTGAAGAAAGTTAAGCATTGTCTTTGATAGATTTTTTTTATAATTTTAAACAAAAATTATAAAAGTTGTTGAAGATTTAGTAAACAATGGAAGATTTTTCATCACTGCATTCGTAACAAAGTGTTTGTTAATTTTGCTTTGCCTAGAACCGGTACTGTCATACTTTTTGTACTCTTTTGTAGAGCCAATTCCAACTATTATTCTCTTTTTTTAAATGATTTTTTTCCATTAAAAACTTTCAAAAATAAAAAATCTTCCAAAAAGACTTTTACCATTTCACCCTCTCATTTTTCCGGTCCACCCTTCCCCGCACGCTCGCGATTTCCACGGCTTTTGAATTCCGCCTTCCCCGCAGCTGTTTCCGATTCGGGGCCGCCGGCGTTCGCCTCCCCTTTATCCTCCACCCCTTCCCCTCCTCTCCGCCGCCGCCTCGCCGGACATGAGCGCCACCGCCGCCCCGCCCCAGCGGCGCCATGCCCGCCGTCCCCCCGCCGCCAAAAAGTCCTCCTCCTCCTCCGCCGCCGCGGCTCCGGCCGATGACGGGACGGCGAACGGAAATCCGTCCTACCCCCGCAACTCATCGTGAGTATCTTCTCTTCTCTCCGTCTTGGCCGGTTATATTTGGTTTTGTTGTCTGATTGTGTTGCTGGGGATTTGTGGATCGGCGATGGCGGATTAGGTCGGTGGGAGGGGAGCGGACGGTGAAGAAGCTTCGGCTGTCCAAGGCGCTGACCATCCCCGAGGGTACGGTTGTCTCCGACGCATGCCGTCGGATGGCCGCGCGCCGGGTGGACGCTGTTTTACTGACCGACGCCAATTCTTTGCTCTCTGGGATTGTCACCGATAAGGTATATTTTAGAACTCTGATTTTTGTTGTTCGTAGAGTAGGTTGGTTGGTTGGTGGTGGCATTTGATTGGGACGATAAACAATGAATTTGGTGGTTTTTTGTTTGGGGTTGGTAGGACATTGCGACGAGGGTGATTGGTGAGGGTTTGAGGCCCCAACAGACGATTATGTCGAAGATTATGACGCGAAACCCGGTCTTTGTTATGTCTGATACTTTGGCTATTGAAGCGTTGCAGAGGATGGTTGAAGGTTAGCTTGAATATTGCTGCTAGCTTTTATATTATTATATGCCTGATGTATATGTTCATGCTCTGCTGTGTAAAAACGTCCCTGCTACTTTTTTTGAGCTTGGACAATTTGGTTGCAGACGAAAATGATATTGCTTAATGTGCTGGCCATAGGGAAGCATTGTTGATATTTGCAACCTCGTATTGATCATTGTTTTATGGTATGTGCTGAATAGAGACCAATGGTGTTTTTAAGTATGAAATTAGTTGTTTGTATTAATTTAAAGTTAAGATGGAAAAGACATCATTGACTGAGAGGTGGATTGGTAGGTCTGAAACATGCAGAACACAGAATGAGATTTTACATATTCAAGATGATTAAAATGGATATTTTTTCCTTGGAGCTTTAAATCATAAATTGGATGATCGGCTTTGAAGTTTTTTCCTTTCTTGTTCTAGTGATCTTAAGAGATTTCACTGAGTTTTCTAGACTTATTAATAAGTGCCACCTTATAGTATGCAATAATTTTTAAGTTTTTTTTCCTTCCTTTTTTGCAAATAAGGAGTTATATGAAGGACTTGATGATTTTTCTGCAGGAAAATTTAGGCATCTTCCTGTTGTGGAGAATGGTGAAGTTATTGCCATGCTTGATATCGCCAAATGCCTCTATGATTCTATTTCAAGAATGGAGAAGGCCGCTGAGCGAGGCAGTGCAATTGCAGTTGCAGTTGAGAGTGTAGAACGTCAATGGGGAAGCACATTTTCTGGTTAGTATTGGTTTACTTTAGAATTGTTTTTCCAGGGTGCTGTTATTTGGGGTCATAAGCACTTGTTTTTGTTTTATGATACTTTTTTTTTGTTGTTGATGGTGTTTGCCTTCAAATTAATAGTTTATGCTTGTTATGTAATGAGAACTATTCGCTTGTAAATGCAGGTCCTCATGCTTTCATAGACTTACTTAGGGAGAGGATGTTTAAACCATCCTTATCAACAATTTTATCTGAAAATACTAAGTACGTAAGCCTTTTTCTGATGGTCTATTGAAACAAATTATATATGATTCAGTTTTTGTGAAGTATCATATGAAAATAGTTATTGTAACTGTTTTTTTTATTTCAGAGTTGCTACAGTGTTGCCATCAGATCCCGTATATCTAGCTACGAAAAGAATGAAAGAGATGCAAATCAATGCTGTTGTAGTTGTTACTGGAAACCATCCATTGGGCATTCTTACGTATACTTTTTTATCCTCTTCCATTTTTTGAATATTTTATAGCCGCGTTGACTTATTCTTATTTATATTCATTTGCAGCTCGAAAGATGTGCTTATGAGAGTTGTTGCACAAAATTTGTCACCAGAAATGACTTTAGTTGAAAAGGTGATTATGAAGGAGATTGCTGTTTGTCATAAGAAGATTTTTTTAAGGATGCATGTTTAGGTGTTATATCTTCAGTTTGCAGGTTACATTGTCATTTTGTTTGAGGCCATTTCCTTCATGTTTTCTTGCTGTGGCTGCATGGATGTGCTGACAATTTTTTCCCCTACCAATTATTTAGAAGTTGTAGTTTCTCTGTTTTTGAGCTAAGTGTGCCATTTCATTCTGGAATGTGTTTCATTTGTTTAACCTCTATTTGAGCATGATTGTAGAACTAGTCTTTTCTACAATTGGTTGATTATAATAGTGAAGCGATAGTTGGTTATTTAGTGTAGTTTTGCTTTGGCCATTGAATATTCTTATCAAAAAAACCAATCTCTCAAGTTTGTGACTGGCTGCATCTGGTCAATGGTTTGTTGTTTCTTTCTTTCTAATTTTATGATAGTGAAAGATGGAGGGGGAAAGGAGAATAGTGCTGGACTTGCTATTTACTATTATTTGTGGATTTCGCTATTTTAGTTTGTATTGTCTGATTTTGGGTGTTGCACACTACTTGTTTTGTCAGATAATTGTTACAATCTATGTCTCTAGATTAGATTTTCTCCTTTTCTTTAGTATGTTTTCTGAGGAACAAGTTTCTGTGGATAGGTAATGACGTGTAATCCTGAATGTGCCTCCCTTGATACCACAATACTTGATGCTTTGCATATAATGCATGATGGGAAATTTTTACATCTTCCTGTGCTGGATAGAGGTACATTTATGCCAAGAATCCTAATTCTCTCTGTGTTATTTACATCCTTGTTTTCTAGTTTTTTTAATTTTTCTGACAACCTCTTCTACAACAAGTCACTATTTTGCCTTCTTTTAGATGGATCTGTTGTTGCGTGTGTGGATGTTCTGCAAATAACTCATGCAGCAATGTCGATGGTAAAGTGATATTTGATTTTTCTTGGATGATGTGTTTATTCATTAGCTTGCGTAGTATCATTTTCTCCTCAATTTATATTATTTTTGTAGTTTTTTTTCATTACGTCTATAACAAAGGTTTCTTTTCTTAGTTTTGGTCTTTTCGAGTTTGTGGTTTTAGTACGGGCAGTGCAACACACACGATGACAACCTTTTGTACTTTTATGAACGGAGAGTTTAAATTTTTTACTGTTTCTAATTCTAGTGACATAATGCCTGAGTTATGGCATTTTCCGATTTAGGTTCTTACCTCAACAGTTTCTTTACATTTGGTTTCTTCATTTTTATTGCTTATTGTGTAATCATGTGTTCTAGTAAGAAACATATACTATGCAATTTTTTATTTTTTGTAAAATTATGGATTTACTATGATCAAACTTGGTGCAGCTCCTTTGGGACGATTTTCTGTCTTGTGCAAAGCAATGTAATATTTTTTATTTTCTTTGTAGGCTTATATTCTTAGTAGATTTATGTTTGTTCTGTACCTGATAGAGAAATTTGCTCTTCAATGTTCACTTTATTCCATATATTTATCGTGTTCTGCATATTAATGACTAATTTTTTGATAGGTTGAAGGGGGTTCTGATACTGTAAATGACGTTGCAAGTACCATGATGCAGAAGTTTTGGGACTCCGCCTTTGCCCTAGATCCACCTGATGATGAGTTTGACACTCGCAGGTCTGTCATATTTCTTTCTTCGTGAGCTGCTGCTTTTTATTTCAATGCTTTTAAATGATAACAATATCAAGATTCAAGCTTGTCAACATCATGTCCAGTTCTGTTGTTGCCTGATTATTTGCGCTGTTTAGCAGTGAAGTTTCTGGACTGATGGCTTCAGATGGTGCTGATATAGTGAAGTCTATGTATCCCTCATTGGGTTCTGGCAATTCATTTGCATTTAAATTTGAGGACTACAATGGACACACTCATCGCTTCATTTGTGGTAAGTTTGGTGTTTGATGGCTCCTTTTATTCCCTCTAAAGAGATCTAGTCAAATTGGTGATGAACAATTCCTTCAAATTCATGGAAGGGGAAAATGTATGTCCAATAACGAACAATGTGAAGAAGGATTTCAAGAGATTATGTTTGTCATACATGTTAATATAAGACTATAACAGAGAAAGTCAATTGGCTTAGGAGTTATTATCTGCAAATAGCTTGCTAAGAGTTTGTTCTACAGACGAACTTTCATACTTGTTTATGGCAAAATTTGCATCTCTTGATCTTGTCATGATTTTGTGAAGTTTATAAGGTTCCTCGTCCTCTTTGCTGTCTCATCTTGTCCCCTATCTTTTCAGAACTGAATGAAAATGTGAGAATGATTTTTTAACTTTTCTGATGCGTTATTGGTTTGTCTAATTATTTTGTTATTGATACAGGGACTGACAGATTGAGTGAACTTGTTTCTGCTGTCGCACAGAGGCTAGGCCAAGATAGTGATCTGTGTTCCCTGCAATTGCTGGTGGGCACTTTTCCTTATTTATGCTCACTTAAGGATTGTTCCTGTTTTTTACATGTTTTTTTACCGTCTTAAAATTATTTTACAGTATGAAGATGATGAAGGAGATAAGGTTTTACTTTCTTCTGATAGTGATCTTGTTGGAGCAGTGAATCATGCTAGATCCGCTGGCTGGAAAGTATGTTTCATTTCTTTTACAGTCTAAAGTCGGTTTTCTTTGGGCTTATATGGCCTAATAGATGTTCGTTTATAGAGTTTATAATTAATTTTATAATGAATTTTTTAAAAAGAAAAGAAAAGAAAGAAAGATGGCGTCCATATTCTATTACTTGCACCTATGTTGTAGCGCACAAAACACTTTAGTATTAGGGTGATTTTGGTCAGTGTTTCATGTGTTAGTTGGCTTTATAAACTTTAAGGAGTTACTTGTCTTTTTATTTGTAACTTTGAAAAATTATTATGTAACTTCTATAGGTTCTAAGGCTACATTTCGACAAGTTAGTTTCTGAGAAAAAGGCTGCGACCACATCACAGTCTGCCACACTTCCACATAGCACAGGGAGAGCTTTGAAAGTAGGGATGGTTTTCGGTGCAGCTGCACTCACAGGCATTGGGATATTAGTCTACTTGAAGCGGTCCAAGTAGTGGCCTTCATCATGTGTACAGAAAGCAACACACATTTGAAGATGATCCCATCAAACTGGCAGTTTCAAAGGCTGACAAACGAAGGCCTAAAATTTTGAGACATTTTTACTAAATTCTAGAGAGAATGATGGGTTACTTACCGAAGGTCAGCACGACATTTTGCTCTTCAAAACACCAAAGCAATGGTGTTTCCCTCGTCAAGTCGCACCGCTACAGGCCTTTTATAATTTAAGCTAATTGTATACTGAGGTTTAATTGTCTCTTGGTAATGCGAATTTATTGTGTAATAATTTCTTTTTATTCAACTGATTGAGCTAAAGCATCTTTGTAAACGAGATGGCTTCGGTGGTCTGTATAAAATGTTTAACATTGCCAATGGCCAACAATATCTATATCACAAGTGTTTGTAAGTTTCCTGAGTTCCGATGGTAGCGCGTGTGCATTTTGCACAAACGATGGCCATTTTCTCTACATTCAACAAAATGCTAAGCTCAACAATCTCAACATGTCAGTGCCTAGCTAAAAATTTCTACTGCACAGAATTTCTTGCAACGAGTAGTTTAAGTTACCTTGTAATCGAACTGTTTTTTAATGTTATTTCTTATTGACTATTTGATGGTCTACCCGAGACAAAGCATCACTTGGAACATGTAATGAAACATACATAGTTCATGGGCTTAAGTGTCACGTAAATTAATTTTTTTATTAATTTTTAATATTTTAAATAAACCTGTGACATAAATTTTAATATAACAAAAGTTCGGAATAATTTAAGCCTCATGCCTTATGAACCGAACTAAAATCCCACTATAACAATATATAAGATAAAAATAATAGTCTAAAAATATAACAACATATAAAATAAAAATAATAATCTAATAACAAAGTCTTCTTACTATCCCGACTTTACCCATCCTTCCATAATGCTCGTAACTGTGGAAGTAATTCCATGTTAATGATAAAAATATTAAATTATATAATTACAAGAAATAAGTTAATATATTCCACAACATCTAAATTTGAGTCTTTTAGTGATTTTGAGCTTATATCGAGCTCTTATTAAGCCGGGAGAGGTAGCTGCCCCATCCAATTGCAATCTCATGTATATGCACATACGCTATATAGCTCATGGCTTGTAATTATCAATATTTGTCATTGACTTGCCCTCTCTGTATTATAAGTGTATAATAGACAGGTATTTAATCTCTCTAAGAATTTTAAAGGTGGTGCCCCGTAGGTATTTAATCTCTTAAGAATTTTAAAAGTGCTACCCTATGTCGGACTTGAGATCTCTTAAGAATTTTAAAGGTGAAGGTGTTGCCTTGTATCGGACTTAGATCTCTCAAAAATTTTAAAGATGCTATCTCGTGTCGGACTGAGTCAATTATTTGACTTTGGTTGTGCTTGACTTTGCCCCAGTTATGCTTGACGTATTGGTTGAACGTGGACTTAGGCCGACCAAGACTTCTAAATAAAAATATATAACATTTCGAGTGATTATACGAACCTAGAATTATAATGAGGTATCCACAACTACGACACACGATCTTAATATGAACGAAACTTCTATAAAATATTCCCTTTAAAACCAAATGTACTCACAAACTATCAAGATTATACTTTATTTAACATCATCAGAATTCTCATTCATATAAAAAAATATGCGTAGAATTCAAGAAGTCATTACATTAAATTTTTATAGAAAAGAACGTAATTACACGTAACTATATTAAACACTAACAATTTATGTGATAATAAAAAGTCAAAAAAATTAATAAATTAATGAGAATGGGTGTCAAATTGCACCACCCACAGCTCCCAATCCAAAAAATTTAATAAATAAAATTTATTTAAAATCATTCATAAATACCATCATATCGATACATAAAAGGTCATAATTAATAATTTATGATATTAATTTCTAAAAATTAATTTAATTAAATAATATTTAAGATTCATTTTACGATTTACAAAACCTTAAATAAAATAACTTAATTATTTTTGAAGTTTGCATAGATTAATAAGTAATGTTTAACATTTTTTATTGAAAAAATTACGATTAAATACTTGAATGGTGTTATATTCACAATTTGACCGTGAATCATACTCTGTTTGTTCATGATTCAGTGAATATCTTAAAGTATCCATCGTTCGGTTGGGTTGGGGTTTGAGTTGGAAATATATTAAAAGTAAAAAACCAAAGTAACTCCTTTTTGTTTTTCTTTAAAAGAGAAAGGCATTCCCGGCCAAGGCCGACCAGAGCCGCTGCGGTCATGGTCGGATTTGGCCCCCGGCCAGTTGTCGCCGGCCAATCTAGCAACGACGCTGCCAGTCGTACTAGATTAAAATGGCCAGACTCGGCAGCGGTTGACTTGGCTTTTCGTTCAAAAGTCAAAAACCCATGCCAATGTCCGTATTTAATATATTAATAAATGAAATAATACTATTTAATCGTAAATGTGAATTGGATCTTTATTATTTAATTGAAAATTATCTTTATTATTTTAACAAAGGCCTTCTTCTTATATAAATACAGTTAAAGTCTTTGAATGCTTCACTATTAATAAATTAAATGTGGTTAATGGGCAGTAAAAATACGATTTACAATGAGAAATGACCATTGTTTGTTTTAATGCGTAACACTGTAACTCGATCCAAATAGGTGCGTAATTAGCATTTCAATACCTATGAAATTAAATACCTTCATTAATAATTTTCAATATCAATAATTATTACTTCTAATCCCCATATAAATTGGGTCTTACTACAAAAAAAAGGATTTAAGATCTTAAAATTGATTGGAATCAGTAGAATAATAATTATTATTCAGTAGAATCAGTATAAAAAACCATAAATGATCAATGTTTTATTTTTAAGCAAAAGTATTTCACCGCGCCCGCCCCCCCAACCCTACTCACCGCTCCCCTCCTTCACAGGCATATCTCCGGTGATCACCAGACAGGGAAATGGCGGACGCCGACGAAATCCAACCCCTTGTCTGCGACAATGGCACCGGCATGGTCAAGGTATGTCTCCGTATATAACAATCTCTCTGGAAAGCCTTTTTTTGTTCTTTTTGTTTTTGTTATTCTTGTATTGCTGATGCATAACCGTGGAATGAAGAAATATGTTCTTCAAGCTTTGTTCCTTGTTTTTTGAGTCATAATCATAGATTCACATATTTCATTAAAAAAAATGTGTTCTTTCTTTATAAATATGATATATATTATGTGCAGGCGGGTTTCGCCGGGGACGATGCACCCAGGGCCGTGTTCCCGAGCATCATTGGTCGGCCGCGCTACATGAGCGTGATGGTGGGGATGGGTCAGAAGGATGCGTTCGTTGGGGACGAGGCCCAGTCCAAGAGGGGATGTTGACGCTCAAGTACCCGATCGAGCATGGGATTGTCATCAACTGGGACGACATGGAGAAGATTTGGCACCACACCTTCTACAACGAGCTTCGCGTTGCATCCGAGGAGCACCCCGTCCTCCTCACCGAGGCGCCACTCAACCCAAAGGCCAACAGGGAGAAGATGACCCAGATCATGTTCGAGACGTTCGAGTGCCCTGCCATGTACGTCGCCATCCAAGCAGTGCTCTCCCTCTATGCCAGCGGCCGAACTACGGGTAATTTATGTATCTGTTTTTGATCATGTTGTTATGGTTTCGATTCATCATCTAATTATGTTTATTTATCTGTTTTTGATCATGTTGTTGGTGATGATTATTTTGCAATATTTACTTGTTGGACAAATTTTCTATGACAGGAATTGTGCTGGACTCTGGGGATGGTGTGAGTCACACTGTGCCCATCTATGAAGGATATGCGCTGCCCCACGCCATCCTGCGTCTGGACCTGGCAGGACGCGACCTGACTGAGACGATGGCCAAGATCCTCACCGAGCGTGGCTACTCTTTCACCACAGGTGCCGAGAAGGAAATAGTGAGAGACTTGAAGGAGAAGCTGGCCTACGTCTCCCTCGACTACGAACAGGAGCTTGAGAATGCCAAGGCCTCGTCTTCCATAGAGATGACCTACGAATTACCAGATGGCCAGGTCATCACCATCGGCAATGAGCGTTTCAGGTGTGCGGAGGTGCTCTTCCAGCCATCCTTGATTGGTATGGAAGCTACCGGAATCCATGAGACCACGTACAACTCTATCATGAAGTGTGATGTGGACATTAGGAGGGACCTGTATGGGAACGTTGTGCTCAGTGGTGGGTCTACAATGTTCCCCAACATTGGGGAGAGGATGCACAAGGAGATCAGTTCCCTGGCCCCCAGCTCCATGAAGGTCAAGGTGGTGGCTCCACCCGAGAGGAAGTACAGTGTCTGGATCGGAGGCTCCATCTTAGCCTCTCTCAGCACATTCCAGCAGGTCTTTCTTTCTTTCTTTGTTCTTCTTCCCAAATTTGATTATATATTATATAGTTCCTTTATATTCGAAAGGCTAAGCTAATATAAGAATAATGATTGATGAAAATGTTGAAATTGAAACATGAATAACTTTATATTGGAAGTCCATTGACAACGATTTCATTTGTTTGTTAATTAAAAATGCAGATGTGGATTGCGAAGAGCGAATATGATGAGGCTGGGCCGAGCATTGTGCACAGGAAATGCTTCTAGCTGCTGGAGTTGACGCTTCGCCTCCAACTTGCTATCACTGCTGTTAATTCGACTCTTATTTGCCATGTCAATATAATCCCCGCATTAACAGGATCTTTTATAAATAAATAAATGTAACTTGAACTTGAACTAGCCGATGCGTTTTGTGGACACCATTCGTGTTCCTTTCGCTTTTTTTTGGTTAAGCACCGTTCTCAGAAGTATATATTTTTTACGCAAGTCTGTTAAAAGTTAATTAAAAAAGCTGGATGGTTTGCTGTCTCCATTCAATTCCTCGGCTATTGTTCAGTTGTTGGAGGTATATTACAAAAAATTACCACTATAATGTATGACCGCTCGTATCAAGTGTTTTGTAATAACGTCGTCAACTTCTTTAAGAAAATGGATTATACTGGTAATGATAATGGCCGACCAGTTTATGATGTTCAATCGGTGCTTCCAAAACAAATACGGAAATAAATATTGGAAGGATTAATTAGGACTAATCATGTATTTCAAAAGGACGGCAGCCAGAACAGCCTTCAAGGTTTAGGTACAAAATTTTAAGCTGTGAAATTTTTTAACATAATATGACAAATGATTCTGACCTGAACTCCTAAATCTATAGTTATTTGAAGTTCTGAATTAAGTCCTGAACTAGCATAAACTAAACACCAAAGAACTCTTCCATTAAAAACAATACATAATCATCATGACCTGCGCATGAAGAGTAACTCATCGCTCCAAGCAAAAACTGGTTATAGCCGAATGGAAGGATTCAAGCCCCTCAGATAGTATGATTCAACAGTTCCTGGAATTGAAACGCACATTAGGATCGGCAAAGATGATAAAGGACAAAATGCCCACAACAAACAACTTAAGCTCTTCATGTAGGCAAAGATGATTTACTACTTGTCGAATATATTGAGCAACAGCCTTGCATCCTTCAATAGCAAGTTGCATTACAGTTTCAAGAATATCCACGGGCAGCTTTGCATCCATCTGAACAAGGAGGTGATTCACATAAAAAATAATTATATAAATACATTATTTCACTAGCTATGACTAAAATTGAAAACAAATAAAATCAGAAAGCAACGAGCTTATCAATAGACCTGAAGAAGTGTGATTTTATCCATTTTTGCTAAAATTCCTACGGTAACGTCCGGACCTCCGGCGCTATCTTCCACATAATTTAGATCTACACTACGAATGCAAACAGATCACATATGCAGAACAAAAGTATAACCTTACATTGAGATCAGATAGAAAAATAATGACATGTGAAAGAAGCTACAAATACCCAACAAAGGAGAGCTGTTCAGATATCCAGCACTGCATGATGTGACAAGGTCACGCATCGGAATACCAGCATCTGCAAGGGCCAATGTAGCAGCATTTATGCAAGCAGATCTGGTTCCTGTGGGAAAAAAAACACATTCAAATCATACTTTATATGAATAGCAGGTTAGAAGGATCATGAAAAGGCTTTTGCACAAAAAAGAGACCTCCATCAGCTTGCAGCACATGAAGAAATATGTCAATCTACAACGTGAAGATTAAAGTTTTCAGTGATAGAAATAGGATAATCTAGAGATAGTTATAGCAAATCTTATACACTAACCTGAGAACGGGGCATTAAATGTGTCAATATGCATGCTTCCATGGTTTGTCTAATGACAATAGAAATTTCAGTGGACCGTCTGTGGTTTAGTACAAACTAAACAGTCAATATATAGCATAATATTTACAGAAGCGGGGAGGGGAGGGGCGCGTACAATCCATAAAATGTAACAAACAAACAACGATGTAATATAACACTTTAAAAATGTAACACAGCCATAAAGCAAGCCATCATAGTGTTGAAGCGAAGAAAAATATAGAACAGTGAAACATGAAAAAAGAGCTACAGAATCAGTTTAGGAAATGTTCACTTCGGGTGATACACAACTATTCTTTGACTTGCAAATCAGTCTGTTCAAGTAAATGTAAGTCGAGCAATAACCTGTCACCCTTTTGTTTGTTTAAGCGATTCCCAACGCGAAAATTTGCCATTGTGTACTCACATCGTACCTGAAAGAATAAAAAAAAGTTTCTACAGTTGATGTTTTTGTCAACAGTTATGAGCAGGAAAATGGGAAGATAAGTAAATCTCTATCATGAGATTCAAACTGTTAATGAATAAATTCCCATGAACAAAACAATTTTAAAAACTTTGTTGTAGATAAACATAGATATCCTTCACAACTTTTTTCATTATATACTCAATAAAATAATCAGAGTAAAGATACTGCAGCAACTTAAACCAGTGACAGTCCAAAGCTGGTGTAAGCCAACCAACTCGGCTTGAGAATCCAACATAATTGGGGGAAAAAAGGCCCAATGCGTGCAGAGCAAATTGATCAAGCTCGAAAATAAAGGATACTAATGTAAAATATACACATTTCAAGAAGGTGATTTGAATTGTGGAAGAGAAAAGCCGGCATAATGGGTTTTTCAAAATAATAAATGTATCATTTTAAGAAATTACCAGTGCCTGGTCATGCATCTGATGGCTTCTATTTTGAACCTGGTACAGAAAAGTGTCAGCAAAGCTAATGACAATAAAATAACAAGAAATGGACACTAGAATTTTTCAAAAAAATTATAAAATAAAAAACTCATAACCTCTCTAGGGCCATATACTGCAGCAATGACTTTGGTATTGCCCATCTCAAAAACTGCAGAGCTTCAGCAACAAGAGACTTGAGATGAGAAAGCTCCTAATTCGGCTCAAGAAAATTATTTAATCATTTTCAGTAATGAATTATAGTGTTATAGCCAAAAAAAGTCACCCATCTGCCTTGGGAACAACTCCGAATTCAGCTCGAAGCTGCCTCATCCGAAGCATATGAACATGACAGCAAGTAATTCAAGCCAAAGTAGAACAACCAACCTCTAAAAGCCGTTAATTTAGACAGCAAATAATTAAAAAACAAAGTGAAAGAGAGAAAAAATTTACTTCCATGGGTCGGCGGCCATCTAATCGCAATCCTTCAGGACTAACATATTCCATGCTCAAGCAAGATGCAAGTTCCCTATCATCACATTCAGACCAAAAACCATCATAAAAACATAACCTTAGCCATGATCACTCTAAAACAAATGTGCCCACTGATAAACATATTCTGAAATCTCACATCCTCTAGATTAAAACGTTAACTAAAAAAAAGGAACAATTTTTTAAAGAACACACGTCGAAACATGTTAGAAAGAAAGAATACAGAGTAAATCCATGTCAAGGCTAGAAAAAGTTAGGAGGCGTCCCCTGCCACTTCCACAAGGCAATTGTAGGGAAAGAATTTCATGGAACGACGAGCGGGCATGGGCATTGTCAAGCCACGTATCATAAACTTCTAAGAGTTGCGTGTTGAATAGACAAAATCCAAGCTTAAAAACGAAACAATATAACCGGGGAGACTCATCTTGATACAGACATGAGGTAGAAATGATACAGAAAAGGAAGATGGCCGGCGCGCGCGGGCTCCGAAGCATGCTACTACCGTTTTCGAATAGGAAGATGGCCGGCGCCCAGCGGAGTGGGCGGCGGAGGGTCGGTCTGTGGCGGCGGCCGACAGCGGGTTGGAAGAGCTTCCCGCCAGAATGGGATGGAAGAGCTTGGGTCGAGCTCGTTCGAGCCTGGCCCGGTTCGAGTTCGAACCCGACTCGACCCAATATAAAATTGAGCCGAGCTCGGCTCATTCACAATTCCCAGACTTAGCTTCGGTAAAGTAAAAAATAGGAAAATATCATAAATAGCCGCGTTTCATATTTTTATAAAATAATAGTTAATTTTATAAAATTATATTAGAAATAACTATTTTTAAAATTTTTATATCAATTATAACCAACTCCTACCATTTTTTTAAATAATGACAAAAATATTATGATTTATTATTAATACCAAAATATATAATACATAAAATTTATAATTTTTTTATTAACTATATATATAAATAAAAAATTAACTAATAAATATTTAATAGAATACACAACTATATTATTTGATGAGCTAAAAAGTAAAAAAATATTTTTATTGAATTTTGGACAATTAAAAATAAAATTAAATTTTAGGCCATGAAAATTAAAAAATAAAATAAAAAGATATATTTTTAGATGTTCAAAATTTTAATTTGATATTTTCATATTTTATTAAAAATTATAACATTTGTTTTATCCAGTATATTTTTATTATGAATATTTAAAAAATAAATAAAATATCATTTATTATATAAAACACAAAAAATATGTTTGAAAAAATTTAAAACTGAATTAAAGATATTTATATTAATAAATAAATATTATATTATCTTAAATATATGAATTGACTTTATATAAAATAAAATTTCAGATTTGGTATATCTTATATAAATTTAAAATTTTGATTATTTGTGATAGAAAATATTAAAATTTAATTATTTATTATATTTTCCCTGAGTTTTAAATGAGCGGGCCAGGTCAAGACTTAAATTTATTTGATTCGGCTCAACTAGAGGTTTGATAATTTATGTAAAAATATTAGAAAGCATGGACTCTCTCCTCACATCCTCCTCACTCGATGGATTGAGAAAGCGTATTAAAAAGAGAGAGATAAAACATTACCAATGGTAATTGTAAAAAACACACACTAGTCATAAGCTACGAGTCTATGACCAAGTTACAATAAAGTTTGCCCCATGCTCTCTGGGTTTGGATATAAGTTTCTACATCCACCTTAAAACAGTTCAAACAAGCTTTCAAAATCATAAAAATGAAACCTCACCCATGAAATCGATCTGCCAGCTTCCCATGCTGATTTG